>DWLO01000999.1:0-16647 GCA_018245335.1 Dalla quadristriga
AGCTGGTCCCAGATGCGTTGCTACCCTTGAGGACTAAGGTGGTCGCCTCTTGTATGAGTGTATCCGGCATCCACACCGAATCCACCCATCACCTACCACCGTCATACTAATTTCTGCTGTTTATTATTGTTTTTAATTTTATTTCAATCTGAAGGGTTTGGTCAGAACAAGTAAAATGTGCGGGTGGTTCATGATACCATTACCATGTTCACTCTGTATGTGCATTTGCTACTTCAATAACATGGAAAAAAACGTAAATGTACTCGTAGCAAGATTTATGTAATACGAGTAAATTAATCAAATATTATGAAACCGAACACATATCTAAATGGCATCGCAACTTAAATGCATCCGGGCTGTAAGAACCTATTACAATGGAGCCTGGTATCCGCCGTCTACCGGCAATGAAAGCAGCAATTAAATCTGGAAGCCGGCAGCGTGAGCTGATGTGAAAGTTGGCCGATAAGATGTTGTCAACCGGTCCACTCGCGTCATCGTGATGTGTTCATACTTGTATTTACCTGCACCTCCGCCTACTCCACTTTTCTATTGCTTAAATTGATTTGCGTTGGTGTCCAAAAGCTTCGAAAAATACCTACCTACTACATAAACGTATGCCATACGACGACTTATGATATAATACGTAGGTATAATAAATATGAATGAATGGAAGAATTAAAAACATTTTATTGTATAATGGTTATTTTCCAACATGCACGGTTTTTGATTAAGTAGGTATTTACGTAAGTAATTTTTACTTTACCTCGGCTTACTCTACGTTTGTAAAGCTGCTGGTGTGTAAGCTCCGACAGACAAGTATTTAATAAATGGATGCTACAAGGACAGACATAATCTGGCAGATATAACCAAGATATAACATACAAAATTATTTGTTTTTATTGATCGCAAATGATCGGTGCTGGCACCGTAGGTCTAAGTCGACAAAACTTTATTTTTAAACCATCGGTGGCATTGACCATACTAAATAGGTATCCCTAAATGAATGAATAAATAAGTTATTCATTTGTTGACTCATAAACATAAATATACACAATATATCTTAAAAATAAATAATAGATTTATAGGTAAAAGAAGACTCGCCATAGATAGATTTTGAGAAACAATTTGCCTCTTTACTTGCACTTCGCAAATATTCGCACATTGATTTGAAACACTAGGAGCTTATTTATTTATTATTTTGCAACCGTGGTGGTGGTGGCGGTGATCGCTCGCTATGCAACCCTTTTAGTACTATGTACTGATTGGTTCCCATAACTCGAGCAGATCGAGCTTAAATAGAGCACCCCGATACGGATCAATGGAGGCTTCAATCAGCGCTATGGAGCTCCGTGCATGTCTACTACTAACTACACTACATATATACAACTTACTTTAATTAAATTGCTAGACAGACACTCCAACTACAATAAATAATACTTTAGAATATTGTATTTCATGCACACAAATACTGTAGTTGGTTTCAGCGGGCTTACGTTTCCATACAGGGTAACGATTGTAATTCAATAGCAGTTGTGGTTCTTGGCTAACTATTTTGAAACATTAGCTGCTAGGTTACTAGGTGATATTGTGAGCTCATTAAGTAGATACTAGATTTATTTGTAGATATATATTAATAAAGATAATGAGGACATTATTGTAAAACGAATCGCCCTCTTTTAGATTGGACATTTTGGGAATTGGTCATTTTGAGAATTGGACATTTTGGGAATTTGATAGTAAATTTACGGAATTTGACGTTTTGGGAAAGGGACATTTTGAAACCATTAGACATTTTGGGACTTGGAACATTCTGAATCAAACGGTTATAAGTAGGTAGTCTACCTAGCCTACCTACTTGACTATGTACGCGATAAAAAAGCGTTGTAATTAGAACAACATTCTTGGTAAGAAACGAATGTCTTTTGAAAAAATATTTTATTGTATTCGAGGGAGATCTCTTAAATGTTTATAAGGGTTGTAAATGCTCTCTACAACCAACGACACTACCTATTATTATTCTTATCTACTTAGAAGTTTTGAATAAACAACTTTGTTTGAGGATGAACCTCGTTGCAAGTAAAATGATGAACTTTTCCAAATTCGTTCACCGTGAATACCGTGATGCAACGTTTGATAATTTAGAGTCTACGAATAGGTAATGACTTTATTTTATTCAATCATTTTCCCTGAAAATCTTCATTGGAGTAAAAAAATGTGGTCTATGTGGCTTATTATTAGTAAGGACAAGATGCATTTTGTTTTCATGTAAAACGGCGGACATCTCCGACACCGACACCGTTGTGGTAAGCACATCGGCGCTGACCCGGATCGCGGATCACCCGTTGCCGTTAGCATCCACTGACACACTTCCACTCTCACTGAGTGCTTTACTGATTTGACTAAAAGTAAAACTGTTCGACAGGTGATCTTAATTTCTGTATACAAAATACCTAACATTTGGCCCATTCAGCAGATTAATTTAAAACAGAAGAGATCTAATGTATGCTAGTGAATAGTACCTAGCCTAGGTACTTACATTAAATTGATTGTTGATGATACGGCACGATACGATAGAGGGCATACAAAACGATAGTAAATTGGTGTTAGGTATGCCGTATGTGTGATACTTGTCATGAGTCGGAAAAGTACCAGTAGGTACTTTTTTGGACATGGTCGGTCGAGTGGATGGTTCAGAGGCCAAGGATATCGTGCAAGCATCATAGCTGATGCTCTAAACGGAACATAATGCTCGCTGAAACTGTTTCAGTTTCATAAATAAAGAGAAAGGATACAAAAATATCTTGATTATTCTAATTTTTAATAGTTTACTTATCTTATTTACCTTTTCAAAACATAGGTCCTTACACTTTTATCTTTGAACCGGTCAAAACTACTACGATTTACATGATTTAAAAAATATTGTATGTATTGTGTGTCAATGGATGGAATTAAAAATAGTTCAACTAAGTAAGTAATCTGAAGTAAAGTAAGAAATCTGAGGGTGCAAGGTCAAGCCTATAATATAGTTAATGCATCCATGCATTATCACTTCCCAGCTAAGTTCTTTCTTATTGTTGTTGTGCGGCTAAAGTGTGTTCTAATTTTCTGTAGATATATTCCTGTCGATTTTCTCACTCTTTCAGTTTTAATCTCATCACCTGTTGGCAGTAGAGATCATAACATAATCGATGGTTTTGGCCAGCGGCAAAATCTTATAATGAACGATGCCCTCCATCCATCCACAACATCACTTTATTGCGCGTTAATCCGGTTTTCGCCAAGTCTGAGGAGCTTTGCCACACTTTGACCATGATCTTTACCCCACATTATTATCGTGTGATAGGTTTCTTTCAGTGAGCAGTTTTATTGTATTGTTTTTTTTTCAGACTTCTTAAAATGAGTCAAAACTATTTTGTGATCAATGCCCAGTAATTATTCAGCAATGTCATAACCACTAATATGTCGTCAATGCTACACATTTTCCCAAATGGCATCTACTTTATCCGTAACAAGGCGACTAGAACGAACTGCATCACATTAACATTAAAAGTTCCTGACAGAAAACGCTTAAACTAACTTTGTGCTTCTTTTACTGTACATAAGCAGTACACATTTTTCTCGCGGCTGAGTCGTATTTTTTTCTTATTTGTAATAAAACTTCAAAATGTATCCAAACTTGATAAAAACAATAAAAAAAATGGCGAGAATCAGTATGTTACTTTTTATTTCTTTTCCTCAAATGTCACATTTTTAATGGTATCATAACGATAGTAAGTACAAACTGTTTAACTAAAGAGATTGGATAACAGCTTCATATATACAAATCACGAAAAGACTTTCTCCCCGACCTATTATTTTAATAAAAAGGGCAGTCCACAAGACAATAGATTATGTACTTAGGTACATCTAAATCTTTGTTACGAATAAAACTAAACTATAAGCTACATGGCATGCATCGAAGTCGAGCTGAATGAAAAATATTTACATAAGATTTAATGTTAATTTAAAATGTGGTGTAAAATTATGGTTATAATAACATGGTTCAATAACATGGTTTTATAGCTTAGAAATGTTTCCCTCTCCTATATCTATTTCATGAATTAAAATCTTTAATTTTATCCATATCCACGCATTGTTAGTTAGTTCCTGCTCAACTTGGTTACACTGGTTCCGGCATTGTTGCCCAATGTTTTTGATTTATTATAGGTAGGTAGGTATCTCTAGACTGCATGAAATTTTGTATGCAAGGACATAACATTTTGGACGTTTTAAACTAAATTATGTTGTATTGAGAATTGGTAGATCAGAATCATATCATCATAGGAAATTTGTTTGTTTCAGACGAGCCGGAGACGGACTGAAAGAATTAAGATTTCTTTCGAGAGCATGTTTGCGGTTGGCTTAACCACCAACTCAACGACATGGGCTGCACTAAAAATCAGCGCTGCATGTTATTTGCAGAGCCGCAGCAAGTGCTGAGTGCAGTCCTTATTGCTGCGTTCACTGCAAGATGGACAACAGACAACTTCTCATTAATATTTCTCTATTACAATATTATTATGATTGATGTTGTATCTTTGTTGCAGTAAGCTTAAAGATTTTCTTTTATACTTTCTTTGGCTCTTTTTCTAACATTTGTTTTGATACCTAAATCACCAAATCCAAAGATTCCACTCGTACCTACCGCCTATATTATATTCGATAGTTGTTTTTCAAAGTAAATATGACTTAAGTAGGTACCTACTCGATCAACTATTATAACATTTACACCTATGTATAGTCGTATAGATCGAACTTCGACGACAATTTGGTTTTCTCTCTTCTACATTTTAGCAAGCGGAAATGGGTAGGTAGTTGTGAATAAGAATGTCCGCAATCTCAGTCTGCAATCAATATTTATTAAGTATTATTACCACTATTGTCTGTAATAAATTTATATAGCTGATTTTTTAACGTACGGTATACGTAAGAGCGTTGTCAGATTACACGATACGATATCTTTATAGGACCGATATAGTATGTGAGCCTGCTGCTGATTTCTTTGTTACGTAAAAACTATATAGACCTCTTGGTCTTATTTTATGAAAACAAGTTTACCATAAGTACCTACATACATTTTGGTCGAGCGGTAAGGCTTCCCCAAAAATTGTTTACTATCACAATCCGCTCAGTTTCGTATTTTCGTTATTTCACTGTATTAGAGGGCCAAAATCTGAAAAGCAGAATAAAAATGTACCTACGTACAAAATATTTAAACGTGTAAACATTCCAAGTTTTTTTTAGAATAGAATAATATTTCTAAGTCCAAATATTTTTGATTAAAATTTTTGGCATACTTCAGCGGCCGGATCTTGTGTTATGTCAGCCTGTAGACAATATCGTGTCATGTAATGTGTAGACGCTCTTAAAGGCTCATTTTAATACTATTTTATAAACGGTTACTCACTCAATAATATATGAAGGCATTATTAACAGTTCTTGATATGCAAATATCTAATAAAAATATGCTAATATTATACAGATATTTAGCTGGCAAGCGAATTAATGAGTTGTCTCTATTCTATAATTTCTCCATTCAATGGTAAGTACAATGAATGCGATGACTGTGTGCTAGATAGATTAATTAACATCACACATCACGCCTATATGAATGTAAACGTCTCACCTCCGACTCCCAAGATTCCTTCACGTTGCGAGGCTTACTCTCCTTCATGCTTCCAGAAAAAGTCATCGCTCCCCCTCGCGTTACGGCCGTCGCACTTTACACTGACTTTCCGTAAGCTTATTATAAATAAACAGTAATTCACTGTCCACCGGTCACTGGATCTCAATGCACTCCTATGATTCACTATCGCTTTCTGTTATCTTTTTCCCGGATCATAAGATGGTATGTAAACATTGTGCCCGTTGTGTGTGAAAGGTGTAGCGAGCGAACGTTAGCCGCATGGACGATGCTTACAGTGGTGTGGGGCGAGTGCGCGCAAGTCGCGGAGTGAGCGACTGAGCGCTGCACGCCGCACGGCGCGCGGCGGCGCGGGAGGCGGTAACGGGCGCGGACTACAGTTAACTTTCTCTCCGCCACTCGCACGACCAAGCTGCGCGCCATCGAAAGTCTTTACGACCTCAGCATCGCGGGTCAAACCTTCATACAGCACTGCTACTACGAAACTACTATTTCTACTTACACGAGATCAAATTTCAACGTCATTCATTAAACTGTAGTCGTCTTTCGCATATCAAACCAGTAATGCAACCAGAGGTAATCGTGTGGTGGAGAAAGGATCTCTCACCATATTTTGATATATCTACGTATCATGGATTTTAAGCGTAGTTCGATTTATAAGCTTCATAACTTGCAAGTATTATAAGGGGGATATAAAACAAAAACAATAAAGTATAAAACTTAATGTATAATCATAGTATTTACAAACTTATGTTATATAAAACAAATAATTTTATGGCTATCATTATATACTTATTACAACATGTCATTAATAATAATTTACACGATATTCAAAATAAAAGCAACAGTATAAACTGATTACTGACGATAGCAATACTAGTAAGTCTTACTAGTACAAAACAGTCGAGCGACAAATTGGAAATAAGGAGATTCCACAATTTACATCATAATAAAATTATATACAGATATGATAAGCATGTTTATCGGCAATGAAGTTCTATAGTGTGTAGTATAAAAGCGGATAGTTTAGAAAACCAGTTAGAGAAGTGGTGTTACAAATCAAACCAAAACTCTTAATCGTGTTATACTTTGATTTCGTGTACTTCCTAGTAGATTGCGTGTTAACTTATAAAACTTAGCAAAATGACATGTTGTGAACTTGGTAGTTCTTAGAAAAATATTACATTTACCGAGAAACTGATAAAAATAGTAATAATGCTAATGCTAACTGATAGCACCATTTAGCATTGTAAAAAACTTGACAAAATGTACATGAAAAGAAATCTAATGTACTTTCTTAAGTTACAAACATACTACAACTCAAACAAGTCTTATCACATTTTATGGTAATTAAGTATGTACACACTAAGTGATGTTGGTTAAAATGTTTGCAATTTATATTTTCATTCAATTGAATAGTACCGGTCAAATTCGTAATATACATACATAATTTAACAATGGCAATACGTAAGCTAGCTAAAAGAATTTAGTTGAGCCTTAGATCTTTGGAAATCTGAATGTCTTATATTATAATATCGATAAACATCTACATTTTACCTATACATTTTAAATTGCAAATCTAACAAAACCGTTTAGAAAAATAAGTCGTCATTTTGGCTTCCACTTTACTTATACAATGGAATGGTCTCAAGAGTAACCATTATAATTATTAACAACTTTAGCTTTAATTTATTGTATAGTGTTATCGTGATTACATATTATACCTCGGCATAATACGAATGAGTTTAGATACGTCAAGTTTATTGGAAATATAAAACTGACAACGCACTACTAGTTAATTTTCCAAATTGCCCTCATTTTTGCGACCTACGAGTACTAAACAGTGTCTGGTGATTTTCATAATTTTCATACCCGTATCAAACGGCACTGCTACTAACTTGTTTTAAAAAATGCTATGTATCAAATTGATTCCATTACTCATAAACAAAGAATATTTTGCAATGTACTACCTATGTTATAAAATGTTCACAATCCGCGCCTCATCATCATTTATTCACATTACAGTGAAACAAACGAATCAATCAGCATTATTATTGCTTCCTATCTTAACGAGTTAGTTTGTAAATACAATTAACGTTTTCGTAATAAATAAGATAATGTATTATATACCAAATAATGACGTAATCTCAAAGGCGTATATTTATTTATTAAACGGCTACAACGCTTTATATAGCTTTAATTATTAATATTTAGTCCTTTACGCGATACTTCGTTCAACTCGAATTACCTATGTTAGTTCTAAAGCTAGAGTGACAAGATGATAACAAGTCGATCCCGCCGGGTCGGGCCGGCTCGGGCCGGGTCGCCGCGCGGTGCGGCGCCGCACAGACCGCTAGCCGGTATAAAACTCACCTGTCCTGTCTATATATTCTCAACGTGTTATTCTGACAAACACTGGCATTATTGTGTATTTAAAACTATTGCCAGCGAGTATGGTCGCAATATCCTACAATTTACATCGCTGCCGTTGTTAGCGAGACCAAATCTAGCGAACCGGACCGCGTCAACCCGCCCGAAGCGGTCGTCATTTTGTGATTTATAACAATAACAGCGTATGTATAATGATTTACGAACACTGTCTGTCTCCCTGTACTCATGATTTATAGAAATGGACTGGTTACTGTTTGTAATATCTTAACCGTTAATGTCCATTTATGTTTTAAGATCTTTCAGTTTGTAAACTATTGTTGAACAAATCTCGAACTCGATCTCACTTAAAGTTGAGTTTCACGATTTCCCTCGAAGTTTCTAAATAGTTTTTAACCTAAATATGTACGTACAAAATTTAAATGTATAGTAATGACCATCAGTATGATTTTTATAAAATTTCGTGTGAATTTGTGCAATATTATAGACTCATTCTATAGGACTAAAACAATTCGCATGCGAAGCTTCTTTAATTACACGTTATCAAAGGAGTGCACTGCTGGGAAATCCTTAAAAGTAACCTGAAATATTAACAAAATGTTTTTCGCCATGTCGTATACTCAATAATAATAATAATTTGAGAACAATGGAATTAATGTATATATTAGCAAATTCTAATGGACACTTAACAAAATATAAAATAAGAATCATGATTATTTTACTGTATGTAGTAATCCATTTTCATCGTGTGGTTTATTTGTATAATACATACAATGGCAATGGAAAATTAAAGTTATCGCCAATATCCTCCGACTCGACACTTGCACTTGTGACCGCAAAACATCCGTAACAAATAAATACAATTAAAATGATTCTAGCTTAATGACTACGTAGCTAAAGCTAGCAATATAAGAAAATCACAAGTCTACAAACGTTCTAAGATGGATACGTCACAATTCAAAACAATTCGTAATCTCGCGGAGCTTTTGAAACTCCATTCCACCACTATAATCAGTATCACTAACCTTTCGCGAAGGTCAATTCAAAGAATGTATAGGTATGCCTTAGGATATGCGAACTTAACGTAAAAGTTACATAATCATAATAAAATTGTACTCGACGAACTACAATACGACAATAGGTAAAAAACAAGATTGCACACACTGTACGCGCTCACAGAACGTGACTCCGAAGCGGCGAGTCGACGATACTCGAGAACATCCGACGTCCCACCGTGGGTCGCGCCGCGCCGCGAGCCGGCGCGTGGTCTCCCGGGGGGTACAAGTCAATATATAAATACATTAAAAATCACAGGTGCGTGCTAGCCGCGCGCCCGCGCCGCGCTGACCGCTCCGGGGCTGCGGCCCGGCCGTCATGGCCGGTGGAACCTGCAACCACACATCGAGTTATTCCATATTACCTTTGCTTTACTTCACGTGTGAACGCGAATATATTTCAAGTGGGAAAGTGTCACCATCACATGTGTGGCAAAGCCAATTCTGCTTTCGGATTTGTGGACGTCACCATACATAAATGCTTCGGTAGCCTGGTCTCGAAGTTCGGAGCGATGTATCCGTGACCGACTTCGAATAGGTGCTGTTTGTGTCTGATCAGGGTTGTATAGGCTGTTTGGAGTTTATGGCGTAGCTGCCTGTGGTCAGTCGCGTTCGGTTGAAATCCGGTAGCAAAATAACTATAAATGTTTTAGTTACCTAGTGAGGTGCTTGCTTTCCTCGTGCACTGCCATTTCCGAACTCTTGAACTCGTTAAGTTCTCGGCGGATGGCGGCCTTGTCCCGTGGCGTCAGGCGCGTCCAGGGCTTGTCCGCGCGACGGTCGTAGTCGTGCGCCTGCGTATCGCACAACTTTTATTGTTATGTTCACGTACGCTTGTGACATGGGTCGCCTCCCGACACAACTCACAAGCTTTAAAGGCACCCGACAGCTTATTATTAAAATATGAGAACGTTAAAGCCCTAAAAATTCAATATAAATTGTATATTTATTATTTATTTCTTACTAAGGAGTGTTCGCTAGTTCATCCGCGTGAAATGAGTGTGAAAAGATGAATGGCACCCTTGGGGAACAGACGCTAATGGCTATAAATGAAAAACCATTTGAGATATTGAGATAAAACAAAGCCTATAAGGTAAGTAAGTGTATGTACCCTCTACAATCCCTTAAAATTCTTCAATATCCGAGCCAAATAGCATATTCCATTTAATTACTGCCCTTAATTTTTATATTACAGACCTTTAAATTTTATTTATTGGTAAGATTTAAATTGAGGAGGCCTGGAGCGTACTCCAACACGCTGCTCCAATGTGGATTATTAATATAAAATAATTTAATTCTTACATCTTGTATTCTCTGAAGCATTGCTAGTTCCGTTAAAAAAAAAAAACAATTCATTCAGTGAACGTCTGTGCCGTTGCTTAAACTGCGTAATCGGTTTGGACTCACAAACGCCACGCAGCCACGGGCGTCACGGTTACGTTTAACAATTACCTGCGTCACTTCGATGTAATCGCTGAATCGTATAATTTTCTTCTCTTTTAGTTCATCGACGGTGGGCCGGAAGCTTAGCTTGCGTAGCAAGTATCGTTTCTTCTCCTCTTTTTGCTTCTTCTCCTCTGCTGGAGACTGACCTGTGTATATAATTTTAATTAGGCATAGTTTTTATTTTGTCACGGAGCAAAGACTTGTTGAATTTCACTGTATGTTAATCAAGGCAGATAGCTACCTCACGTCCGTTCAGCTACTTAATAAACATTCGCCTTCATCGTATTTATTATTGAATTTTTATAACAAAAACATGCGGGGCCACATGATGATTGATAAGTGATTAGTAATTATCACATAAAGCGTAATAGTGGTACGAGGATTCCAAGTGCTTTACAGATCTGAAGGGACATTGTGTAAAACTTTATCGAGGTAATTGTGCCGCAATACCCATTCGTAGGATAACTCACTTTTCAGTATGTTCTTTTCGACAAGCTCTTCGGCGGTGGGCCGCATGGACAGGCGACGGATGAGCCGCGCGCCGATGGCTTCCCACGACTCCTGCCGCTCGTGCTCGCTCTGCACCACCAGAATGTTCCTGTGCGCGAAACAAAAACTATCAACAAATTCCACCGACACAGAGATCAGTATTCATAAGAAACCCGCAAATATACAATACTTGTGGTCTTGGATCACACTAACGTAGATATCTCCCTGATGCGGCTCAGTACACTAACAACGAAAAAAATCCGTTCCACTTGTGCACGGGCGCTGGCGATCGACCGGCGATACAAAATATGCCAAAGCTTATGCGTCTCCGAAAACATGTTCATTATGTCCGATTATCGTAAAAATCTTGGCTTAATCCCAACTCGCACTATCCCGACAACTTCGACCGTAATCGTAAATCCGCAAACAATTAACGAAGGTCGTTAGTCTAGCGCGTTTTTAGCGAATCCACGAATCCGTCACCGGCCGTGCTTGTTTACACACTGTACAACCGTGTTTTTTTTTACATAACAACTAATGTGTCACAGTGTCATCAACTGAATTTGTAATTACTGACAATGCCAGTGCCAAGAGCGGGTACCAGAAACACGAATAAAATATCCACAACGGGTTACTATGCAAACAAAAATAACACTCCCAGGCGTGCATCGTGTGCGTGTGCCCGGCGACACACCTGCCGGCGCCGCCGCAGCGGCTATACGTGTTGCGCGGTTATGTCACGGGCAGGGTTGGCGGGATTGCACAACGCGCTCTAGATATAACCAATGATATTTTGACGATAACAAAACAATTTAAAATTGCACGGTCACGAAATTTCTTATCTGAGTAGATCTTTCTTTAACTAAATGTTTTAAATTACCTTACCATATAGAATTTAAATCGTTTAGTGGACGACGGCAGAGGACCATCACAAAGTTCACTAAGTTTTACGTTAATGCAGACCTATATTCGTGAAAAGCATTCCTCATTAAGGAGGTTTTTCCACGTCGGGTACCTTGGGTGATAGACGACACAACCAAACATTTCCTGAACCATGATAAGATAAATCCATCATAGTACAAAGATACAGACAGATGGAGCGAGAACTAGAGAGAAATAGAAGAAAAACTACGTGTCTCCATAAACTTGACCTAGCTCGTCGGTACTTAATAATCTTTGGGTCATTGACGATTCATACCACGCGTTTTTGTAAGATGTCAATTGGATTAAGCAACTACTGTAATTCATTATTGCGATGACTCCTCTAAGAAGTTGACATACTTGTCATGAGAGATCTTATCGAAGCCTTAACCCCTCCGGATAAATGGAGGCGGACCTATCTACATGAGTTACCAATTACCCTAAGCATAATAAAAACGGATTATGAAAGAAGTATCTTTGAATCGGACCCTAAAAACTAAGTTTGTATGGGGTTGAACTCCACTAAGTGGAAATATCCCCATTCACAGGCTAGAAAATGTTTGTTTAAACAATATACTTTAAATTAGTTTATTTTTGGAAAAACACTGGACATAGAAATTAAAAAAAAAAAGAGCGTTTAAAAGTTGTTACATTACGCATCATCCACGGTTAAAGAGATTCCTACTCAATACGAAAACGTAACTTCTTACTAAGTTTCTTCATAAAATGTCTTTCAATTCCAAATTGCCAAAAGTTACAATGCAAATAAAATAAGACAGACTTGGAATTTAATATTGCTCAGACATTGAACAAATAATAAAGTTGGACGCTACGTCCTACGCTTCTTTTCTGAATATTTAAGTGTATACCTACGTCCTACTGAAATAACTTTAGATTACATATTCAAAGCTGGATGTGATATTTAAGTGTTCTGGGATAATACTGCTCAACAAAATTTATTTAATTTGTCTCAGTTATATTAACGTAAAATGAACAAAAGTGTTTATTTTGATTTATTTAAACTATTGCAATCCTGATTTCGACAAGAATTATTAAAAAAAAAATTGCTTAAGATGTAAATAGGTAAGTAAATGTTTTGTTGTAAATAATGTATTTAAATATAAATTAATTTTATCGGAAATCACTACACCATAGTCATCTCGCTCAGTTCCTCAAGGTCCAATAGTTCTGTTCAATGGTACTTGATTCGCCATGATTTTGAAAAACTCCAAGTTCAATCTAAACGGAAACTTCTTCAACCTACCCTACTGTGAAACTATAAAGCTATACAGCTGTAAAACCCCTGAATCGTGAGACGTGTGCCGGTATGTAACTACCTGGCAAGGCTAATTACTATAGTTGTAATTGAAACATTGAGCAGGTGGCAATAGGGTGACATTGACACGACTGCTGCTTCGTGTTTATTATCGTGCCAAATTAATACTTTATTATGAATCTTGTATAACTATTGATTCTACTTTAATAAGGTTCTTTACCTTTGGCAGATAGAGTGCCAAAACATTATATATCTAGAATCTTTTTTCTCAATCCTCTCCCTTCATTAACTACGTTACAAAATGCTTTGTCACATTTGTGGCATTTTTACCCACGAATTTTTTTTTAAATCCTTGTGTTTAAAAACTCGCGCTAGAATTCACTATAGGTACTGGAAACACGCATAAAACACAAACGACCAAGAAATGGTTGAAACCAAACAAAATAAATTGTCTACCCCAGCTGGGAGTCGAACTCGGGGTTGAGTCGGTCGTACCTGTTGATGAGCTCCTGGCGGTCGGGGCGCAGCGCGAGCTTGATGTTGAGGCTCTCCTTGCGCGCCAGCTTAGCCGCCACGCGCTCCGACTCGCTCGCGTAGTCTTCCCGGTAGTCGCCCTCCCCCCACGGACGCGCATTCTCCTTGTTCTCCAGCGCGTTCCCCATACGCACCGGCCGGGTGCTGCGTTGCGAACATATATTTATAATATCTGACAATTCGGTAGGCGCATGGTGGCTTTGACGAGACAAATTGATACATACCCCTTAGTGAAATACGAGGTCGTGTTTCCACTTGGAAGTTATATCGCGAAAGTTTTTCATAGTCTTGCAAGATAGATAACGTATTGCAGGTTACTTTAGGGCATTTATTGAACATGTTTTTTTCCAGTTGGACACACAACCCAAGGCAATTTGTCTCATAAAGGCTATCATGCTAAGCCTACTGTTTCATATAAACATACAATTTTCCTCGGGACTAACCCGCGGTAAAATTTCTTTTGCATACTGCTGATTTACAAGCGAATAGAAAGTCTAACAGAAAACGAAGTTATCTATCATTATAGGGTCTAGCTAAAGTATCTGTAATTTGAAGTAGGTACACAATCTGATAATACTTTCTTAGTATTTTGTAACACAAATTTAATACGCAACTTGAATGTACAGAAAGTTTAGAACATGGAAGAAATAGAGGAAATCAATAGGCAGCCATTACTCTAACAGTTTTTTGTCCAGTTTTCTAATGGTGACAGAAAAAATATCGCGGCCTGCTATAACAGTACCGTTCCCTAACAAAAACCGCCAAGTTTAATTTAAATTCTTCTACAGACCGTAAATGATTCAAGAATTATAATGAAACCCGACGTTTGCTTTGAATTGGTTAGTAATATCGGAACGTACTATTTCATAAATTTGACTTGGTTCCAAAGTGAACCACGATTTCAACTAAATGGAGGCAGCCAAAACAACATATTTTCACTGAAAGGCATGAAATACGCCATTTATTATACAAAGTTCATTGCTAGTTTTCTTGATAAAGCTCATGTAATTAAAATGTTCATCATATTACGGATAGTTCACAGGTAACAAGAACAGTCGTCAACTGTTTTCATCTCGTGTATTGTGATCGTTTGGGGGCACGGAACTAGATCATTGAGCTACACGAATTTGTTGATTCAGTGAAGCGAATGAATAAAAATAAATTAAAAATCACAGCCGTTCGTGCCAGTATCCGATCGACAGTTACAATAGTCGTCTTTCAAAAGAAAAGCAATTTGAGCAATCTAAGTGACATAATGGTCAGCAGTTTTTTGTCAAACTGCTTACAACTTGTTTGGCCTTTTTATAAGGTGACAACTTATTTATTAGTTTGTCTTATTACTAGCTAAACAGCACCCAAATCCTACTTTCAGCACGGGCGCGGAATTTATCTAGACCGTGCGATTTATTTTTGTTTCGTTACGTATTGGGCGCGCCTCGCGTTATTGTGACAACAGCATCTATCGTGCAGAAGCATCGGAATATTCGGAAATCGGAAAATGTACGATAATAAAGTAACAATACTTTCTATAAGTAGAAGTAGGTTTGTCGGTATTCCTGACAAAGGTTAGACAAATCCAGAGAGACAAGTAAATCCAGCTCGGTATAATGAAATGTGAATTCACACAAAATGTAGTATTCATATTAAGGTTCGATAATTTGGGTTATTATTACACGTACATGCAACACAAAAAAATACAGACAGCTATCATTAAATACGACATACACATAGAAAACGCAGGTGAACTGAAGTGTGTTGTAAATACTTGATTAAACAACAGTGTTGGTTATGGATGGGTGTAAATTGCAATAGTGTCGTGTCAATGTCTTGTGGGTGATGCGATTTTAGTCGGTCACAAGTGTAAAACATAGCCATGTATGGTGTGTTAGAGATCGGCGTGTGTGTGTATAGATGGCGGAGCTACGGTCTCATGGATGGATGGTAGGAGGACGGATAGGGTGGTCGGTCGAGGTAGATAACAGTCGGAAGCGTGCGATGCACGATGCATGGGCGGAAGGCGAAGCGGACCGTCGGGAGGTCGGTGGTGGCACGACAACATTGACAAACGTGTGAGACTATTACCATATGCGAATCCTCGGCTTGGGCGGCGGCCGTCTGCTCGCAGCACGGGATGAAAATAAACGGACAATTTCACAAACACGCCCATATACAAGCAACAGTTGTGTTGTGTACATATACATTAATGTTTCACAAGTTTAGTCATTACCCAGGTGTACCTCCTTTGAACGTCACGCGATATTAAGGAGTGAGCTATTTAGTCCCATTAAAGTTAATTAATGTCCACACTAGCCACCTTTTTTTATTCATGTTGGGCATTTACAGAATAGAAGCACAATAGTAGAGATCAAAATAAACAAATTATAACACAGGCCAGAATCAAATGTCATATGTACCTAAATACAAAACGAAATACTTACCAACTAATTTATCTTACCTCGTTATAGCATTGCTTTTCCAGTATAAAATATATTTTACAAATTTCATCAAAAACCTTTAAATCATAGACATAAGGCGCATAAAGCTGTCCGGTCTCGTAAATGAATCACCAGTTTTCAGTTGGTAATTTTGTTTCTTTTTGTTCCGTTTATTACTTAAATATGGTCATTAAATACGTTGTAATGTGTGGACTGCTTTGTGCAATTCGACTTAATAACGCAAATAACAACATTACACAGTAACTTAAGTTATCTTCGTAGCGTCAAGGAAACAATAAGTAGATATTATTAGTATTTTTTTAAACGCTTTCACACTCACACACCCGCACTAGGATTCCCTGTGTTGCGGGTGGCGGACACATACAGAAAACAACACAATTTTGCACACCCAAGACCCGA
>DWLO01001000.1:0-16641 GCA_018245335.1 Dalla quadristriga
ATAGGGAAAAATTACATGAAATCAGCATTTAATTATGCGTGATAACGAAGCACACATGAGAGGAAACAGAGGAAGCAGAAGGAAATAAAGCCAGAAACAGAAGGTAACAAATTAAGTTCAGGTTGAAAGATACTTCGGTCGAAGTGATAGATAATCGTACAGTATTCTTTGTGGGGACTATGGTAATGTCGTTTCTCGAAACTTGAATAATTATTCAATAGTTTTAATAGACTTATTACAATTACCTTCATGTGCATAATTTAAAATTTAATGTATTTCAGGTCGTAATTCCTGCTTTCGAACATGAATATCGACACGGGTTTCAACATGTGCTTCCAAAGTAAGTGAGATTGTATCATTTTGCATACAATAGAAGTTTCAATTGGTTTCTCATTGAATCAATTTATGTACCTAGCAAGATCTCACAAGAGATCCTTTCGTATTTTGGTTCACGATTTAATGTTTTAAGACTAATCGCCAAGTGCAATTACGTTTCTAACTACTTAACATCGGGTTTATCGGGCAGAATTCTCTGAAAAAAATTACTGCATTCAATGACATTTGAAACGACTGCATTAACCTATATATACGTAGATACATGTATATGAGTATAAACAAACTAAAACATTTTAATTTATGTCTTAGGTCGTTACTTACAGCCTTATTTTGTTTGCAATCATTTATCACCTTTAACATTTTACAGTTGTTAGAAACGTCATTGTCCACATGGCAATTAATTAAAATAATTTTGGAATACATACCTTCACACCTATATCACAAACAAACACGAAGATCCGAGGGAGAATACTTGCCTCGCCAGAAATGCCTGTGCTACCTGGGAATCGAAAATAGGATCCCTCGCTCGGCAGGTTCTGTACCCCTGGAGTCGTCGCTATAGTATAAATCTATGTTCTGTTATGTTTCCAGGAACGAGGTGTACTTCAGATGGGGCGGCGGCACGGTGGTGGTGTGGCTGCAGAACGCGGCCGGACACGCGCGCTGGGGACCCTCGGACGAGCGCGTGGAGGCGCTGCTAGACGCGTGGCGACCGCGCGCAAAGCGCGCCACGCCGCCGCCCCAAGCCGAGCCGGAGCCCGCGGCCGCCCCCGCCCCCGCCCCCGCGCCTGCACCCGCTGCGCCCGTTCCGCCGCCCGCCGACAAGCGCTGACCCGCCCCGTCACCACACCGAGCTCTGACGACTATTCACACTACCACCGTATCCAGCACGTAATGTGACATAGAAAATATATTACGACATCGGTCGGCAGGAAAAGACTCATCCAGAATTATAGCGACGTAATGATACGCCTAGAAGTACGCTCGAAAATATATAGTTATACTTCAAAAGGTCAAAGGTCGCGAAGTGCGATTATATTTCTACACACTACCTGAGACGTCCTTTACCGGCTTAAGAATCTAAGGCCGAGGCGACGCTTCTACCCCGATGCCTTCAAATCTAGATGACACTAGTATGGAACATGCGCTAGTATTGCAAGAATCCGTTGGTTTATCTTTTCCCACTTGTTTGTAAGAGGTTAAAGTCTGTACACAATCGTCCATTTGGAAGATCTTCACGTAACATATTTTGTTACGTGTACGATGTACATAACAATATTTCAATACTAATTTCACGCGCGGGTTATAATAATAAATTTACTGGTAGATGTAAACTGACCTAGCATAGAGCACTTCAAAGGCACGCAGGGAAGGTGGAACTTCAAAATTGACTAAATGAATTTTATTTATCTAGCATCTGAATATTGTAAACACAAACATTCAATGGTAGGACTTGTACATAGTGAAAATCACATGTCATGATGTACATAATTTTCGAGATGACTTTAGTTATTTACTTAAATGTAAGTTCTTTTTAAGAATCCTTTTTCACTGTTGTATAGATCGATAAAGATATTATATTTTGATTGTTTCATTATTATATTTTCTAAAAAAAACAAGCGTTTTATTCATCGTTCTAATATACAGTTAACGAAACTTGACCATACTTTTCACTTAGGCTTAGCCCACTCAAATAACGATTTAGCCGCGGAATAAACATTAGGATACACTGATCTTTGTAGCAAAATAGAATTGAGACAAAAGCAAAAACACATTTTTACACATTCCCATCACTAGATTTTGCGCTAGTGAGCTATTAAACAACGGTGTAGTAATAGTCATAATTTTTTATTATGCTCGTTTTGTGTTTGTGTTACAGCCATTGACTTAGTGTGCACTCATGGAGACATTAACTTTTTATTTAAAAAGAGTAAGTAAAAGTAAATGTGTGCTGTACGTGTTTACCTCACCTCCCACGGAAATCGGCAGAAAATAGTACTACGCGTTGCGCTATGCTGAGTCCAATGCTATATGGTTTCATTTAATCCATGCTGACTACATGCAATTTGATTTAAATCGATTTTATAATTTACGATTTGATAAATCGTCGTACCCGCCGAAACATAGCTTATGTGATCGCAATGCGAGGCCGCATCATAGCCTCGCACGCACACGGTGTTTGAAATAATTATTATAAGTAGCCTGAAAAACACACACAGTGTGATATCAGGTGCGACATAATCAGATAGCCTTTATAGAGTCGGGGTTTGAACCTAAACCTGTGTAGCTCAGCCTGTGATCAGGTGTAGCTATTATAACAATAAAAAACATTATGATGACCAAAAAGTTTATTATTAAGAGTCTATAATTAATGTTGCGCCCAAATAAAATAGGCGGAGTTTTAGTGATACAATAAAATTTTACTATACATACATTTATACTAGGTATCTTCGACATAGTAATATGCTCTTCGTCATTTTTATTTTGAAGACAATGTTAACTCTCCTAGAAAACGCGATATAATTATTTTATAAGGTACCTTTTCTACAGCACAAATTAAATTTAAAGATAATACACAGTACTAGAAATTAATTGACATGTAACACCTTTTAACCAGCTCTACATGAAGAAAAAATAAAAAAAATCTGAACCTAGTAAATGACAGACAAATGAATATTATCTGTTACAAGCGTGCCTGGTTCAAAAAAAACAAATTAATTACTATTTTTAACTTATTAAAGTTTAATGACGCGTTCGTGGTCGCGCGGCGAGTGTTAGTCGTAATTGATTTAGAATTTAAAGCCGCGCCGGTTCCGGCCGGAAGTTGGGTGGGTGACCACTAGTGGCAACATTTTTTGAGCGATTCCGTGCTTCGAAGGGCACGTTAAGTCGTCGGTCACGGTTGTTATTGTCAGATAACAGTCGTTAAGCCTTGTCGGAGGCCTTCGCTCGGCTTGAAAAGCTATTGACACTCGGGTCACTAACCCCTCCACCAATCCGCATTGGAGCAGCGTGATGGAGTATGCTCCAGGCTTCCTCAGTTGTAAGGAGAGACCCCTGCCTTGCAGTGGGCCATTATAGGTTACAGCTAATGAAGAAATTTATCCATAAAAATAGTACAAATACCTTATTCCTATACAGTGCACTACAGTAATAAAAGCTAAACAAATTTGTGCAAAATATGAGAATTCCACTTAGTTATCAATTTTTGTAATGTGATTAAAGGCTTGTTATATGTTATTATTTGAATGATGCAAAAACTTTTGTCTGCAGTAAATTGAAAGACTAATTATCTATGTTATTTCCTTTGTGTGTATGAATATAAAATAATCATATATTTTATAGCTATCTCTAATAAATTACAACTACACTGTACCCTGTTGATAATTATATTTTTGATTAGTAAAAAGCACCATAATGCATGCTTACACAATGAATTTGAAAAAACAGAGTAACTTGTACAAGGTATTTCTTTATTCTATTGGTGTTACTTAAACCATTATTTAATGTTATGTATTTGTTAAATCAAATATTTTATAATTACTTTTAAATTTACACTTTTTTTGCCTTTTCTTTTTTATATCGTTTTTATTTTCTATGCTTAACTGCAACACAAATTAACAAAACATAAATCAATTAATTATACTCTTCATCTTCATCCATAGCAAAATCTACCCCAGAATCAGCACATACTGGGCTAAAACAAAATCAAAAACATATTGTTAGTGTTAACACAAGAAACCCCTCCCTCCACCAATCCGCAATGGAGGAGTACCAGACTCAGTTGGGAGGAGAGACCCGAGCCCTGCAGCGGGATCACTGGGTTACAGTCATACAAGAAAAATTAAACAAAATTATTTTTAAGTAAGTTGGTGTCGTGACATGTGTTTGCATTTGCAGATCTATTATATTAAATAATTATATGTGCACATTGAAAAGCAAACATTTAGTATTATTATATTCTTTATTGCACCGTAAAAAATAAATAAGTAATAAGTTTTACAAAATGTTTATGATAGATGCACAACAGGCGGTCTTATCACTTAGTAGCGATTCTTTCCAGACAACCTTGAGGATGTTGTGTTGTCGCAAAAATAGTTATAAAAAGGTATTTATCACAAAAGGAAAAGAAGAAAACCTATATCATTGGAAAGGTGCTGTGGAATAGACGTGTAAAAAAAACATTTGCTTCCTTAAGAATTGGTGTTGGAATAAGGTTGACCCATTCAATGAACATTTTTGATCATGTTCATGGTTGAATTTCATTACTTTACACTATTGATACTAGTTATAATTAACAGTGAAAGTCAATGAATAGTCAATACAAAACAAGGTACATACCTCATTGCTCTACAAGTGAAGAAAACAAATCGTTTCAATTTTTTGTTGTAGAAGAAGTAGTTGAATGTCCACAAGCAGCCCGGTTCACCAAATGGGTCACTTGGAAGGTCTGGGTTATAGCTGTATATTCGACAATCTGACAAAGCTACTTCTTCATCAATCGCGGCCCACAAAGCTGGACGTAGCTGTCTCCAGCGTGCTCCACCTACCGCTGACAAGGCAGCGTCAACTGCACCTTGCACCCAAGTCAATGAAGGCTCTGCACTAAACTCACAGCTCTGTAACACATAGAATTCAACTTGTTGTTTTTAAAGATTTACATCATATTTTTTTTTATTTGTAAATGTATGTATGTAAAGGTACTATTTGTAAGTGTTGAATTCTGTTTATGTATCTTGTAATACAGACTTGACCAGACTTACTATTTTGTTTTAATATTAACTGCAAGTCTTTGTGTTACTTTCATGGGAACTAGTGTATAATTTGTCTTAAGAAAAACCAATTATACACTGCAAATTCGTATTCAATAAACTATGAATACGAAAGTGTCATCGTTGGTTTGTACTCTCACAAAGCAAAGGATCGACATGATTTTTGCCATAGTCTACTTTGTATCCTAAAAATGCACTGTTTTTGTGGATGCACGAACTTTCCGCAAGCGGAGCCGCGGGTGAAGACTCGTCATTATTAAGGATGGGTATGTGAAGGCACAACAATAAGAACCAAACAAAATCTTATGAGGGTAACATCTATGCTTGAGACCTAATAATGTATTTTTCTTTATTGTATTTTCTCAATACATTAAACAGTAGTTAACATTAAAGTCAAAAAAGTATCTGCAGTTTCCTAATAATCCTATTAATACTTAAACTATTATTATTTTTGCAAGAAAATAAATACACAATTACTCAATTCAAACAAACGTGGGAAATTTAAATTACAATACAATGACCATTTAATCATAGCAATTTTTTCCTCTGTTGTGTAACTAAGGCCAAGACAGTATTGTAATAGAGAAAATAAAACTAGCCAGTAGTTTTATGGTCAAATGTATATTATCTAGTATGACAAGTCTGATTATGTTTAAAATGTTTGTTTACCAATTTAAGCTAGTGATAAGGAACAAAGAAGTGATAAAAATTGTATTTATCATCAGATAAAAATGGTTCTTTGCGGTCTGCAAAAGACTGTTCTTATCTCCATGGAATCATCAGAAAATAGTCACAGGACTTAGAAAATAAAGAAACATTTGTCTACCTTTGCCATTGAAAAATCATAATCTGGAAAAGCAGCATTCAGTGTTGCAATGAGATAGAACAGTGTCTTGCGTGAGATGGTGTCACATAGGACACCCTCATCGCCTGAGAGGCTTCGGCTGAAAAAAGATCATAACACTTTTAATAATGTCTTATAATTTGATTATTTTATACATCTACATAGGAGGATATTGACTACCTATACCCAACGCCTTCAGGAGGTGACAGGGCCTGTAGGTCATGAGTGGTTTCTCCGTCAGCAGTGAAGCGCTTGTAAAACGCCTTCTCATTACCCGCCAACTTGCAACTGTAGCTCTCCACACGGCCCTGCACAGCACTATCTCCGTTCAGGATAGATAGCGCGCGATTTAGCGCCTCTAGGCGTCCGCTCTCAAGGAGTTTCATCTTCTCTAATTTTATCTTGATTTTCTCTTACCCACAAAGACTTTCTGTTGCTCTTCTTAAGCATATATTTGTGCACGGTGTACTACTTCTGTACATAGCAGAGGGGTGTATGAATATACCTTTCCTCTTCGAATGAAGCAACTTCACACTCGGAATCAAATTCGTCTTCTGTTCTTCTTCCGCGCTGATGAAATGCGGGAACATCACAAATAGGAGAAAAAGGTTGTTTTTCTCCAAACCGCTTATTTCGGCAAGGGATTATTTATAGCTTATATAGGCTTATGTATACACAATACACAATGGCGTTTCACCCCACTGGCCCGCTTGTCCTACAAATACTCGGTAAGAGTCGAAAGGCACTGATCAAAAACTTAAGAATCAAAATCCATAGAAGACATCGTTAGAGCTTCAATAATAAAGTTTGCGCTTAAATATAATAACTAAAATAGATCTACCACTTTATTTACAACACAGCACAGTAAATTTCTCTCTCACTCATATCAAACCCTCAAACGCAAAACCATAAACTGAAGTTAATTCCCAAAGCAGCAATAGAAATGGCATCATGCGTCATACACCATAGACACAAATTAAAAATTAGTTACATTGCCAGATAAAAATCTAATTATAATGGAGACCAAACACAACATTGGTCTATTATTAACAATCTGTGCTCTGATATACGTCAATCAATTTTAACAAATCCTTGTGTCAATTTCTCGACTATCAATCAATTGCATTGACTGCCATTGCTTTAATCAAATTGTATTTAGCAAACAAATATAAAAAAGCACGTTTTTGCAGCCTTTCAAATTAATAATAATATAGATGGCACCATCCCTAAATGGGTTTGTTAGAAACTTTTTAAAAAAGCAGATTACTACTTATATCAAGTGCCAAAGATATGGTAAGTAAGTATACGAAACCTCTTTTGGTTTGGAAATCATAACTTTTAGCTTATACTATATGCTTATTTCGTATTACCCCACAGCAACTCTTAAAAGATTTTACCGCCGGACAGATATAGTACAAAATGATAAAAAGTGGGAGGTGACGTTGGATCACAGAAAGTTGAAGACTCCGAACGGTCAAGTCTTGACTGTGAACGCTGAACCCCTTGCCCGGGCTATCGCTTCGGAGTGGGACGCACAGACTGAGACAATAGCACAGCCTACTATGCACTTGGTGACTAAAGTTCTTGTTGTCTTACTGCAGTGCTTTATTAATTAGTAAAATAACTGAAATAGCTTGATAGGGTCGAAAAAAGGTCCATCAAAACTCAATATCTATATGTAAAAAAATAGTAGTAGCGAGCTTAATTCTGTAGAATGAATATTTAAAAAATTCTTTCTAGAAGCATGCAAGTACTTAAATTAATGTTAATCACAAAAAGTTTGCGATTTAAATTTGTATATAAGAGGTTGACGCCAATACTGCCGGACAGATATAGCTCATATTGGTAGGATTGTTGCATGATAGTGGCATCATGTTAATTCGAAGACACACTTTGAAAGGATGACTTATAATCTAACTGTTATTTTTCAACAATTGTGTTTTTGTCAAAGGTGTGGATACTGGCTACACTTATACAAGAGGCGACCACCTTAGTCTTCAAGGGTAGCAACGCCTCTGTGACCTGCTTTTTACAGGAACATCACTAACCACTACTAACTGGACAATCACTAACACTGACTAACAGGACTTACAGACACTAACAGTCTCCCATAGTCCTTATTCTAACGAACACTGACCTGGTGGTTGAGTGGAATATTTTCCTATTAATATCTCATACTAACTGACATCCCCAGTGCCTTTACGGTCCTATACGAAGTCAAAAAATTGATATATATTTTTTTTTTAATTTAATAAATGACGATAGAGATAGTATATGTCAGTCTAGTTCCCTGGGAAGGGCCCTGCATAGGGAAGGCACTGGTGCATTTTAAGTGAGATCCTGGAGCCTTCCCACATACGCTGGAAGGCTGTCGAGGGGGTTTTAGTAAGTTAAAATCTCACATACGTTCTCTCCCCCCTAGAGATTGGGTATCTTGATAGGCTTGGTTGGCAGCAGAGATAACTGAAGAGTAAAAAATGAAAACACGAGAAACGTAACAGCGTGTGTGGTACAGCACGTCGGCTTAGGTTTTTTCAAAAGATAGGTAAATGAAACATAAAACACGTCACCATTTATTTACAAAGGGTTTATGAAGTCAAATTCGATAAATTTTTCAATGTGTACGTAGGTAGATAAAATAAAATAAATTCAACAGATAGTTTTAAATAAATCAGTTGTAATGAAAGATGCCATCTTGTTTAAAAATATCAATCAATCTTACTTTATTCATATCTTAAAAATGTAATAAGACTTTTTTGATGACTATAAAAAAACCTCTGAAACTGTAGAAAATTCTCAATATTCATGCTTAGAATATTCTTATGATTTTAAATAGATGAATATCATACAATACAATACAAAACTCTTTATTTTACACTAGGACAGAATATATTATTAGCTAATATCATGTTTCCACATTTTTTTCCAGACAGCACTGTGCAACACAGCTTTAGACAATCCTGGAAAAATTAATTCACATGGTATCACCAGCTATTTACTTGACTATGTTGCTACAGACACACTGCTGTTTCATTCAGATGTAAGTGTTACCAGTATAATATTTGTCAATGAGGTAAATAATTAAATTAATCTGATGCGGTGAGGCCTATTGAAATCGGAAGTCACTGTAGCCAGGTTTATTATACCATACCATACTTAGGTGTAATTCCTGTGATGATCTTTGCATTTTGTTTAGTAAGGCTTTTTAAATACACTTATACAAGAGGTGGCCGTGGAGATCTCTGTCCTCAGGAGTAGCAACGCATTGGAGATGAATTTGGATAGAAATTGGGTTTTGTTTGTGTGTGTTTACTGGTGTCCATTTACACCATGTCCGTTTTCTTTTTCAACTACATAAAAAAAATTATGAATGCCATTTGCTGACCATAATATATCTTTGCAAAAGAACAGTATTAAAGCAATCATTGTTAAACAAATATTTTGCTTCAATTTAGGAAACCGAAGAACTAAGGGCTCTGCAAGAAGAAAAATGGGCACCAGTACTGGAATGGTTTCAATCAAGGTTTGGCGTAACTCAAGAGGTTTCCAAAAACCTGGAGGTTCCTTCAGTCAGCACAGAGACACGCGCTGTGTTAGCACGCCATTTTCTTTCTTATAATTTTGCCGCTTTGAATGGTTAGTATATTTCAAATCTTTGGTTAGCTACTATAATTTCTTATCATATAATAAACAGTGAGACCTAAGAAAGACCTTAAATTGTACATAGGAAACAAAAGAAGGGAAAAGAAGAGAAAAAAGAAAAATATTCATGTTTTATTATTCAACAGTATGGTTTTATTAATACAGCAATATGTTTCGGAGTGGAAGCCCTCAAATCACCAATACTGATGTTGGCGTGCGTAGACAGACTTCTGGAACCCAAGGACGCTGTGATGCTTGCTAGACTGGAGGAAGAGTATCAGGTTGGTACCTCATCACCATTATCTTATCTGGGAACGGTCCTAATGTCATGTAATCGGGACCTCTTTAAACCGAATTTTCGAAAGTGTGTCATTCTTTGTTGTTCTTAAGCCATATCATATGAGTTTGGTGTAGCATATCAGTAATTACACCCCTGCATAGCAAATAGTAAAAAAAACAAATGTTTAACAGCCGGCCGTAAACCTTTTGCTAATCACGGTTTAGAATCCAATTTTTTTTAACACGACTCATTTGACGTCTGTATGCAATGGTTAAAAAAGATGGGTCGATGAGGTAAAGGTAGTAAGTAGCAGGTGGAACATGGACTAGAGTAGATGGCGAAAGACAAAAATGGTCACAATTGGAGGTCTTTGCCAGAAGAGGCACACTGATAGGGAGGTGGAACAAAAAGATTTTACTATTATTATGTAGTGGTTTATCTCCAAAATAAAAGAGTTGTTGCAGAGTGTAGAATCACATTACAACCGAATTTTACTTACGATAGGTACTTACTGTTCGTAACAGATTCGTGTACAGATTATTAAATTCATTCAAAATTTTAAATCATGTATTAAAACATCTACTAAGTATATTGCGTATTTATATATATTAAGTAATAAAGTCATAAAATGAAGTAGATGATTTTAGGGGTTCCTTTGTAAATTTGGTTGATTTTTTATTCCAATTATTATTTAATTTATTATTTGTTTTTATATTACATAAAGTTTATATCTATACTAATATTATAAAGAGGAATTTTTTTTTTGTTTATTTGTATTACATAAACCATATACTACAGTATTCTTGACTATAATATCATGTAGGAAGAAGGAAATATTTTAAAGTGAAATTTTTAACCTAAATCGATATCATATTTAACAAATTCCATAAAGTAGTTTTACGAAAGAAATAAAATTTGTTTGGCGCTTATGTTATTACTTTCAGAGCGCGCGCTCAGTGTATCCATCTCACAATTTGCACCTGTAATCTCATCGCTTTGTAGCTAGGCGATGTGTCTAATTCATAGATCAGGGCGTGGCTTACGCATAGGTATTTTGCGTCAATGCATCACCTTAAATATCTGAACTGAAAGCACACATAAAAGCACAATATACAATTGTACAACAATACAATGCTCATCTTCCAATGCCAATACTTCTTTTGTATTGTGCAAGCGTCGTCAAGGATGCGGAATGCCCAGCTGCCCACATGAGTAATCATATAGATTGAAGCGAATAATACGATTGTTCTCATTGAGGTAAACGTACTTACTAGAGACGACATCTTGACTTGGCTGTTTGCAAAATGATTGCGTTGAGGTCAGTTACCTAACTTTAATAATAATTTACTTCAATCTGTTCAAAATTAAACGGGATCCTAATTTCCATCAACTGCTGGACGTGATGTAGAGCCGATTGTTCCAACTCACTCAGTCTGGTACGTACGAGTACACGCCGCCGCTCAGTAGTAATACCGACAAAAGTTTTGACATTGTTACATATAAAAATACAGTAACAAAACGTACGTGACGAGTGACATTATATGATTTTTCACGTGCGGTCAAGTCCCGTCCCGTCCTTTATCTCGTCACATATAAATATATTTGTTACTGTATTTTTAAATGTAACTATTTCAAGAAATCCGTATATTACGACCCTAATATTATAGGTGGTAGAACCTTTATACGGTTTGCCGTAATAAAGTACACAGGTTCTATCACCTACCACATTAAATATAATGACTACTCTTTTAACTCAATGATTGTGCCTCGTCCTTTGTCAGCTGGCGCGGTGGGGCCGGGTGCCGTGGGCGCACGAGCTCGGCCAGGCGGAGCTGACCGCGCGCGTCGCCGCTGCCGTGCTCGTCATACAATGCTCCACGGAAAGACATTCAGCCACCGCGAAAAAGGCCCCCGGGGAACTAAACGCGTAATGGCTCCTCAAGTGACTCATCAAATAACGTCACGTTCGACGTCTCCAACTTCTCAGTGAATAAGGATGTCGTTTAGTAGTACAATATATTGTTGTTAAGACAGTGTTGTTTTTATGCAAGAAACCTCCTTTAATTTAGATCGTGCCTCGACGGTCAGCGAAGCATTGTCCATGCAGCTTATGGTTAGACGTTGTTATATTATATTTTTTGTCGTAATACAGAGGCGCTTAGTGGAAAGCGGGAGTTGTCCAAATTTAAGAGAGGTCGAGCGCTTGGGAGTGAAATAGAAATAGCAAAAGCGGAATCGCGAAGTTCCCTAAATATAGCCGGGCGACGAGAGTGCGCGCGCGCCTGCGACCTCGCTTTGTGAAGCCGCGCGCCGACCACCGCGCACTCGCAGCACTAAGCTTGTCTCTACGTTAATTAACTTATTGACCCATTTCGAACATTGGTGACGGGTTTAACAAACTCAACGGCCCGCTGAGGTGACATTGCAGCGTGTTTAAATATAAACAAAGTGTACAAAATCGGGGCCGTTATGCTCTAGATTTGGATATTTGGCCTTATTGCAGTCGAGATTTCTGCAGTGCGTAAGTAACCGTTATTTATTGGTTAGTTTTAGAAGTGTCTTGTTCTAGATTTACCAACTACCAGTTTATTGAGCAAACGTGTACGTTATTATTATGGTGTTTTAACATGAATATAGTAAATGACCTAATTAAAGGAGAAGTCAATTTGCGTTGACAATAAAATATCAACATGCTATGTGTATTTGATGTCCAAACAATAATACAAGTATGTAATTACAAATAAAGGGAAACATTTCATGAAGCCTAGGTATATATTTTTTCAGTAAACCTAATGTAACCTAACTGTTAATCCCTTCTAACCCTTAACATTTATATTGACATTTTATTTGTTAATTTTCTCATGTTAGAGTTTAAAATATTATGCTATAAAATGTTATGTTATTTTAATTTTCATGACCTAAGGTTTCATAGGTCATTTCATAGACATAAATCTATTTAATATTTAAAAAAATTGTATTTCAGGGGTAATGAACGGCGACGAAAAAGAGGAGGCTCACCGCCCACGCCCCCTGTCCGGAGGTATATGGACGCTGTTCTCGTGGCTCCGGCGCAGCGAGCGGTCTTCTTCTAGCGACAGTCTGTCCAGCGTTGGGTCGGCCCGCACAGCAGTCAGCTTTGACTTTTTAACCCCGGGGAACTGCAATTTCTCAAATACAGCCCTCGTAGTCACTGCGCCTCTCAATCCTCCGACGGAGACATATAAAAAACGTTTGCAAGAGCGAAATTTGCGGCGGCAACGTGACCGTGACATAACCCTACATCGAAAGTACGGTCTCTTTAGAGAATACGGAAACGGATACGACGGGTTCAGCCTCCCGCCCGCCAAGAGGGCGCTGGGAAACTCCGTGGACAGGCCAAACAGAGACCGCAGGGCGACTAGTGAGTGTTTTCAGCGACGAGCTGCGTATGTACCGGGGAAGCGGCGAGCACCTTTGCCACCTGCGCTGAATACCTCGGCATCTCTTCCTCGCAGTTATAAAAGGAAACGCCCAGCTCCTAAGCCTCCTGTTAAAAACGCTATAATAAACAACACAGACCAATTATCAAATAATCCTGCACGAATGAGTTCCAATAATTCTGAGTCAGATGGAAGATTGACACACGTATATGAATCATTGACTATTAGCAAGACTGAAACATGTGACAAGAAAACGACTAATACAAGAGACACAAAATCGAGAACGGACAAAGGCTTTTTAAAACAAATTTTTGAAAATCGGAAACGTAACTCAGCCGTCGAATCAAGTGCAGTACGATTATTACCTAGTATTAGTGAATTAGATAAACAAGCAGCTGAAATTATTGAACGCAATAAGTTACGACAAAAAAGAAGTTATTTAAACGATGGTTATAATTATGATAATAAACAAGACACGACCACTTCTTACGAAGGAAATGTATGGTTCTGCACATCATGTTTAAGGAAATACAATTTGTCGGTAAGAACATGCAATTATTGCTTATCAGAAAAACAACATGAAAGGGTGGAAAACGATCGATTAAAAAACTTGTCTTCAAGAAGCTCTATTTACACACAAACTAACAGTAATGTGGCAACTGCATCTTCAAGTCAAAGAAGTGTAGATGAACGAAAAATGCTTAAAGAAATCCTTAAAGAAATGAAAGATTCGCTTCCAAAGAAACATAAGGATACTAATAAAGTTCATAATATGATAACAGAAATCCCTACATTAAGAATTGGTTCTACTATACATGAAACTTATACAGACAAATCTGAGCCATCTTCCTCTAAGGAATATCGTCGTGACAATAATGAGAAACAATCGGAAATTACGCTATTAAGCAGGATACTTCCCATATCATCACTTTTATCAGAAACACAGAGCAATTCGGATTTGTTGAGAAAGAATATAATTCAGCAAAAATGTACTTTAGCATTTGAAAACTATGATAATAAAAGCATGGTTCAAAATGCGTCATCGTCGCAGAATGCCCAAGACAAACCAGCGTCGTCTACAAAAACCCAATTAAAAAGCTCAATTGAAAAAAATAAGAATGCTAAAACTTCACCAGTATTAATAGTGGACAATAATATAAAGTCTGCCTTAAGCATATCAAATAAAAATAAAATCGAAACAGATACTACACAGGAATCAAGTATTAGAAAAGTAATAGAAGATGAAAATTGTTTGAATACACATTGTGAAGATACTAATTATTCGAAAACTACAAGTAATATTCAATCTCCACTGTCGTCTAAAATATACGATAGTAAAGAAATTAATAACAATAAACTAGCGTCACATGGAAGAGCAACTGATATGTTAGATCACCGTAACAATATCTTCAAAAATAAAATTAAGCTGGCGACTACAAGCAAGAGCCAAAATCAAGGGTTGTCAACCGCAGCTAAAAACAATGTATGTGCTGATTCAGAAAATAGTCATCCAATGTCAGCCAAGCAGCAGTTTCTTAATTTGTCTGATTCTAACACTGTGGTAGTTAACAGTGTGACAGTAATTACATCACACTTAAATCAGAGCCCAGAAATATCAAAAACTGTACACACGAAAAAATCGGAAAACAATTCTGCAAAATCATCTACCTCAAAAATGATGTATGAAGGGCCCGTAACAAATAATGCTCCGCTTCAAAAGTCACTTCAAAATAGCATGAGCCCTGCCGGGAATGTAAAGGAAGACGAGAGTCAATTCTATTTTGAAACCAAGCCAACCCCTATGAAATCTCTAGGAATTTCATTATCTACTGTGAAACCAGAATCAATTCTGCACACACCGTTAAAAATTTCATCGTTATTAAATCCGCTTTACAGTCCAAGGCTGCCGATTGTAAAAGAAAATAAGAGTATGGAGGATATCGGCAATAAACAAGTTCTAAAAGAAACGCAGACAAAAATCAATGGTGTACAGATTATTGATAATGATAAGCATGTTGTTATAGAAAATAAACGAGTCGTTGAGAAATTACCAAGCCGACCAAATGTTACGGCGAGGACCGAAATAGAAACAACACAACTGAGTAATGCTTTGAGGGGACCATACTCACAGAAAGAGGAAGTAAACAGAGAGACTAAAGACGCAACACCTAGAACCAATTTAAACGAGCCAGACGCTTTACCATCAACATCTGGATGCTCTAGTACTGGAACGGTTAGATCAGACAACAATGTAGATAAATTGGATCACTACGACCGACGCAGGAATCTCATCAATCAGCTCGAACAATCAATCGCTGAAGGAGATGAAGCGGCTGCTGCTGAAGCAGCAATTAAGCTAGCTAAACTGAAATTATCTTGTTCAGTGTTGTCATTTTCATCACAAATCGTGGGTGAGTCTTCTAACACTAACCAAAACAAAAGACTATCTGAGCATAGCATAGGAGTAAGGAATACAAAGGCACCGACAGTTAAACCATCTGAACAGAGTATACCCCAAACCATACCTTCACAGGTGGGCAATAATACAACACACGCACCAAAGCCTGAAAACGTTATTAACAAAATACCAGAAATAAAAGTTTTTCCAAACACAGATTGTTACAAAATAAGCATTAATAAAGAGTCAACTGTAAAACAACATTTGCAGAAAAGTGAGCCGTCATCGTCAGCACGAGATATAATGGATGACATAGTCCCGTAAGTAGTACTTTTTATCATAATTACGGATGTATCGACATTTATCACGAACTTCGAAAAGGACCGCCTATTTGCTGCTGTAGGCAGTGCAGTGAATGCTAAGTAAGGGCTAACTTACAAGCAGGCCAGCATGCTGGTAAGTAGAAGTAGGTAGAACAATAGGTCCCTGTTCCTGAAGGACAATTCTTTCTGTGCCTTTTTTTAAGAACTCCAGAACGAGTACATGAAAAAAATGTGAGACCTGAAACGATACACAAAATATCTCGCCTATTCATGTTCACTACAACGAACAATTAATCGTGATTCACTCCATCTATTGACAAAACACATCTTCAGTCTAAATATCAGCGATAGTTTTTTTTATAGATTTTTTCCAGACTGTCCCAGACTTTCCCAACTTATGGTAAGTGGTCACCGTCGCCTATGGACACTCACACCACCGGAGGAGTCGCCGACCCTGAAGGAAAGCTCTTTTACGCCTCTGTTGACGACTCGGACTACGCGTTTCTGAATGGAGTCAAATGGGTGCAGCTGATACTGTGGTGCTCCTGCCCAAAGGTGGGAGCAGTACTCCATGTGGGGCCTCACTTATGCTTTATAAAGCAGCAAGCCTTGCCTTGTTGAGGACGC
>DWLO01001001.1:0-16629 GCA_018245335.1 Dalla quadristriga
GCAAGAATAAGCCTGGTCGACATGTCTTTCATGAGAGTTTTCATGTCAGCCGACCACGGACCCAATGTTTCAACCGCAAGCGCCACAAAGTCGTAGCTCTCAGAGTTATTCTTAATTATTCATTGATTAGGTAGGCTCAAATAACAGTCGCAGAGAAAAAAATATTCAAGTGACCTATATAAATTTATTCGATATTAAATAATTTTCATCACACATTTCCTAATCAACCTTCCTACCGAACAAACGTACGCCATATACATTAAGTCACGCAACATAAATTTACTCAATTTTACTCAATAGGAAAATACTTTAAAATATCCTTGCAGGGTAATAGTGAGTGTGTAAGCATTGTTTTTTATTTGTTATTTTATTGATGATGTGTGTAGTAGGTATATATGTAACGAGTTCGTTGCCGCGCTGTATGCGTGCTGTGTTGCAAAAGCGACACGCGGTAGGTAGCGTTGTATCGTTATGCGTGCGAATAATTACGTTAGGTACGTTTCTAGATCAGAGAGTGCGCTATCTGCGGCCATCTGGCCACAATGCAACGCCATAAAACCGCTCAAATGGGAAAATAACAGGTTCACTACAATGCAATGGAAAACGATGCACAGCCCGCTGCAATTTTTCCGACAGCTAGAAAGCTCATTTACGTTTATTTACGCAATTAGGTACAGCTAAATTGCATTTTTTTTATTGCGTACTATTCAGGAGATAAAAAAATGGGAGTGACGGTTGAACATATTTAAGTGAGGGCTGTGAGTACACACGTACAAAACATTGTACACCAAAGAGTAATCTCTTTGGTGTACACTTGGACTTATGTAGGTACTTATTCAGTCTGCACTAAAGTATGATTCCACCTGAGATTTCCAACCGAATAGGTACAAACTCGTTGCTATTTGCGACTTCATATTTGATAGCAGTTTCAAAGCACGGCACGTAATTATTCTTTTGTAGTAACACTTAGTAGCCGACATAACATATTCAATAAGTGTTATAAGTATGTAAGTAATTTGTTCTAAACTAGAGAGTGTTCGCGACTTTGTTTGCGTTAAATGCGTGTCAGAAGATATTATAAATGGGACCCTTGGGGTACACAGGCTAAGATAAAATAAAGACTATACGGTAAGTTAGTGTTCCCTCTACAATCCCTCTACAATTTCAACAAAATCCGTTCAACGGTTTCGGAGCCCATTCACCACAAAAAAAACGCAGACAGACAGATAAAAATTCTAAAAACGGTTGATAATTTTTAGGTATCATATAATAGGTGTCATTAATTATCGACCTTTATTTTAATATCACAGATAGACACTCCAATTTAATTATTGGTAAGAAAGATTAGATAAACTGTATCCCTCAGGTGGTAAAGGACCGCATGGAGTGACGAATGACGATGTTATATACTACTCATAATAATACGAAATACAATAAGTAATAGTATCATATAACTTTACGTTATTATTCACTTCGGATTGCAGAGCAATTTCGTATCAAATTCTGTCGCTGTGCACCACACAGTTGTGGATGTAGATAGCTTCGTGAGAAACCACCATTTATTTAACGTTGAGAACTAGTTTAAATTTCTTCTTTCCACTTAAGGAATCTACCTATTAAATAACTAACAGAGCCGACGCCTCGAAACGGAAGAGCAGATATCGTGACTACAAACTTGGCACGGATTTAACTGTCACAAAACCTTTATATTATTTTATAATAATCCTTTTTATATTAACGGTAGAAACGTTTTCTTTGTTTATTAGATGAATTATTATTCTTTATATCTAATTGTGTATGTTTCTTTCGTTTAAATAAATTTTACTCTGTTTATTTCAGAAAAGTTTCGGCATCGTAACCGAGTCAGTTAGGGAAGCACTTCGTAGACAGCGTTTATTAATCTTCTCGGCAAACGAAACCGCAGACATGAGGTAGTAAAAATAAATCGAAGAAGTAGAGAAATGCAGCAAACGGAGCTTAGCTGTAAATCAATCGATAAAGATCTGATAAATTAGACAGGCGTACCAGTGCACGACAAAACTTAAGAATTAGCAACCAATTACCCGACAAAAAATGTTGTACACCCATTATCGGACAAAAACGTACGGTAAATGGCTCTATTGAAACTGATCGCGCTATTATGTGGGACTTTTGTTTTTATTCGCGGTCTAATGGCCTACGGGGCTGTCAATGTTTGCCTAAATAATGTTGGCAATTTATATAACGGAAATTCCTTGCACCCTTACATTATGTACCGTTTTTCCGGATAAGATGCGACGCGCAACTCGCTCATAAAACCGATTAAGTTGATTGATACCTACTTAACTATCACAAAATTCTTATTAAATTACACGGTGCATGTAACATTAATGTAAACCACATTATTATCAAATTAACTGATAGTAAATTACCCTCGTTAATAATTTATTAAGGAACGAATATATTACGAACTAGGTACCTACTAAGTTGCCTTCCGCCCATGACTTTTTCAACTTTAGATATAGTGAAATCGTAATGTAATTTCGTGCATGATAGAATGTCAATACGTTTGATTTTTACTAAACATTTTATAAATTACATTAACTTTGTAATAGCATTCATCTAAATGCCATGTGGAGACGGCAGAATAGAATTGTCAACACCCCTCCTCTTACCGCGAGTGGCGTATGAGGCGACTAAGGGAATATAACGGAGAACGAGCAGCAGCGTCCTCTATGTAGCAACTACCATCTATTACAATTACCAACCCTCCTGCCTAGCCTCCTCTTATTTTTGGGGGAGGCCGTTAGTTCAATGTGGACTATTATAGGCTGTTGCTGATGGTGATGATTCATTTAAAAATTACGTATAGGTCCATAGGAACTTACTTGATTTCTCAATTATTAGAGCTTTATCTCTAGATCCACTGAATGATTTCCTATTACCAAAGTACTACAATACAACCAAACTAACATAAACGGTAGGCCCATTGTCCCAAGCCGCTCTTACGTTATCCTAACACTGTGATATATTCTTAGCGCTTTCCGTGTTTTGTAAACGACACCAAGTTCGCGTGCAGAGTTTTACTTCTTTTTACACTTGGCACTATGTCTGTTGACGGCATATCGTAGAATCCGGTTTATCATGATGCGGCTGGATAGCTCGACAAAGTGCTGACAACATCCCTTCATGTTTTATGGTCATTTATGAGTTTTATGTGGTACCGAATCGACCATTTTAAACAAAGTATATCAAATCCCTCTGATGTCTACTTTCGTCTGATGCTAATAATTGTTAACTGCAATACATGAACATTTGAAAAGTCCATTGGTGTTTAATTACAGATGCGTTGCTACTTTAAACATTGATGTGGAGCTCCTTGTATGCGATCTTTATCATTTCAGTCTTTAGCACCTTTTAGATTATTTCGGTAGCTTAAATTTTTTAGAAATGTACAGGGTTATTATATTAAATTTCTGTCATTCTCTCATCGAGAAATTGAATAAGAGATACCTAAGACCTGTTACTGTTTTAACCACCGACCAAAAAGAGTTGTTAGATGTCTCTGTCTATCCGTCTATGTGGCTGCAATACCATAGGTCCTAAACAGGTGCCGATTTCATTGCAATTGATTTCAATGGTGTACCAATTCACTAAATATGATATTTTCCTATTTTATTAATGGTTTATTTATGGTATTTGATTTGTTGTGATGAAATTAATACACGGAAGCTAAGTACATCAAATGTCCGGGCGCTTCACGATTTGCCAAATGGTTCAACCCAGCTTCGACACATGCCTATTTCTGTTGATTATAAATGACACAAGAAACGCTGTTACTAAACCATTTCAGCGTGTGAATAACGAACGCAACACGTTTGTTCATTCACACTTGTTATCTCGTCGTAATTATCAGTATCGATGAATAGTTAATAGAAACGTGTTTTATAGCTAGTATTTATCTTTATTTACGTCTGTCTATTCAATATCAATGTACTGTGATCTTGTGACTCACTGTGTGACTCCCTAATATAATAACGTATTGATAACCGATGGATCAGGCCGGCGGAACTTAGATATATTTATAGAAATTCAGTACAGACGGCGAATTAGTGACCTTCAAACGTCTCTCGTGCACCGATGATCTATATTTAATTAGTCTGTCAATATACATAAATAAATTGTCACATGGTCTGTCAAAATTACATGTTATAATATGCATTTTATAAAAGTGTAAGGTTTACGCCACGAACTTCATATGAGCCGAGTGAAGGCAACTTTTTTAGTTTTTTTAGTGAGTAGCATCTCATCCCAGACGTGTCGACATTCATAATTAGCGCTGCGTGGTTGGAGGGAGGCGAAATGTGGCGTGTCGACCAGCCCCTTGGTGGCGGGTTCATCGGTGGCCGCCACACAGATTGCTACTGAGAATTTTGAATTCTCATAAAGATTTTAAAATCTTTAATAAATATTCTACTGCATAAGCAGTAGAATTATTTATGCTATTCCTACTCCTGAGGACTTATTAGACCATACTGGATGCCGTGTTAGTAAACCAGCAACCAAACTCTTCCATACAAATGAGTCATCATCATCACGACCCATCAACGGCCCACTACTGAGCACGGGTCTCCTCTCAAGGTGAGAAGGGTAAGGCCATAATCTATCAGGCTGACCAAGTGCTGATTGGCAGACTTCACACGCCTTTGAGATGTTTCCTCGTGTCTGGAGCCTACCTCATGGATGTTCTTCCTTCACCAAATGAGTACATGTTTCGTAAATGTCAGATTTTAATTGTTTTTCTATATAGGTTTGTAACGAGTACCGTGTGAAACTCGATAGAATCACTAATAAATAGTGAATACAATTTTTCTTTAAGTAATCGATAAAAATAATTTTCGGCATATGCTTAACTTAATCGCTTAATCTTTAAAAAAATTAGCGTCTCAGTATTTAAGTAGAAGTTTTTCAGCACGCTCATTTACAGATGTCACACTGTAAGCACGCTTAGTTTAAAACTGTGTTTTGCCCAAAACATTCTAACCCCACGGCATTCAAAAATATATTTTTGCTGGGTGAATGCAAAGCGGTTCTTTACTGATCTTAGTGAATTAGTTCCGCGTTGTTAGCGAACCAATGGAGCCCGCCGGCGCCTGCGCCCGCGCATCTTCAAACCCTTCGAGTGCAGGGCACTCTTAAATAAGCCATTTCCCCTCTAAAAAGTTAAAATTAAATCAATGCGTATATCAGGGTAGTTATAATAAAAAGAAACTGTGCTGTACGTTAAGCAACACAAAAATATAATCAGGAGATACTTTCCTTTTAAAATGTTATTAATCAAATCACAGATAACCCAGATTGTAAGCGAAAGTTAAATGAATCCAATTATATTGTTGGTATATCTTTTAAGATAATATGTTTCCTTTACATTAAATAACGATGAGTCGATGGCCTAAACAAAGCTTTGAATAGACAACGAAATGAAATGAATCGCAAACTTATCATAATCTTATTTAAACAATCAAAAATTTAAAAATAAATGCAATTTATTTAGTTGTTATTATTAGTTAGCATATGGACGTTATCTTCTGAGCCGTTGTTTAACATAAATTGTCATCTAAGTAACGCTTAGGATTACCGATGTCGATATGAAATACGCTGGAGTCAGTTCCTATACCGTAAACTTAATTTTAATCTTAAACGTTCAATTAAGAATGTGAGAGTTGTCGATGAAACATTGTCTTGAGTCGACTCCAGACGACTATTTGATGAGGGCGCGTGATTAAAATAAATACTCGGGGCAGTAGTCGACAGCTGTTACTCGAGGGGATAATTGAAAACACGATTTATACACCCGCCAAATTTATCGACAACTCGATTTATAGTGCAAGCGCTGCCTTACGCACTAGTTATTAAGCCCACGCTTTTTTGAAGACGTCTCCAGACCCCGGTTGGGAGTGAGCTGCCTACCGACGGGGGATCCCGGGTTTGATTCCGGGATCAGGTAGACATTGATATCAGATAATCCATTGTTCCGTATATATTTATGAACTTAATCTTTATTGTAGCTAGGCTAGGCTAGGCAAGGATCATAAGCTAGGCGTAACAAAAGGTGGACTTAATGCCTAGTGGCAATCTCTACCAGTCATATTGTTATGTTTCGTGTTCTGTATCATTCATAATCTTTTTTTTACGAAGGTAGTTGTTGTTTACTTCTTTTATATTTGTGCCAATTCAAATATTTATAAAGTTCTAAGTAGTTTTTTTATCTAAAATCATTACGAAAAATTACTAAACTACTACTTACTAGACGACAATGATATATCAAAATAATAATTTGAAACTGACAGTTCCTATGATATTTAATGTAGAGCTCTTTCAATATCCATTAAATATTTAATATATTTTAGCTGGTTTGCCAATTACATAATTAAAATTGAACAATCACTTGATTGTTTATCTCCAATCTGACTTAGGTACTTGGTAATTATAACAGTCCAAAACAAGACAGTAACAATTATCTTAAATTTATTTGATTTAAGATAATATTTATTTCCCTTATCAATTTATAATTATTATTTAAACATTGACTGATGCGCATTCTTTAAATGTTAAGTGGTCTGGTCTATCTACGTCACATTATTATTTTGCGGAAATGGGCAGTAAATTTAATCAACATACATTCATTGAAATCGTGTTCATTACATTAAATTGTCGTTCTTTACTGAAATTTTTACATTTTGATGCCATCCAGTCCTATATTAAGGTCCATTTGAGTTATAAAGAGTTGACAGAGTTCGATAATATGAGACTTTCAATACACACTTTATTGACGTTTCTCAATGTGCTACTAAAACAAAATTTACTAACCCCGAAAAATACTCATTTCAGAAATGTTATAAAGAAATTTAATATTGATATGTTATGTGCTCGGACAAAATTAAATATTGTATTTTAGAAAATGCAATAATTTTCTTTTACCAATATTAATACTTACGACATTTTGTAGCTATTGTGAGGGTTGATATTATCAGGGTAAAATATAAAAAGGGATATATTCAAACAAAGTAATGAAGATGGCGTGTATTTCTCATCTCTATGCTCACATCTCAAAAACAATTATGGAAAGCAATAAATTTAAATGTTTCGCGCCTGTGGCATCGAACCCGGTCCAATTAGAATGTGGCCGCGTCCGCAGTAAATCTCGTATGGCTACCATGCTACACTAATTCATACGCTGCTGCCAACGAGCAACCGTAACTGTCGACATTGACACAAACTTTAACAGCTACTCGATTATCGGTAACTCTGCCACGCAACACTACCATAAAGCGACTCGTATTTAGCGATTTTAATTCTTTGTAACCTCCGAACGGCGAATAATAGACTTACCAATCAAGTTATTGCAATATCTAGTCCCAATTTATGACATCTTTGGCAGTGGGGAAACTGTTATCGCAGATCAAATAATTTAAAAAGAGATCATGTCAATTGTTGCAAACTTATTGGACTTCCTGTTACGAGCGTCACGTTTTTTGTCTAGGATGTCAGAGATACTAACTTTGAAGCATGAACCACTCCAGACCCCACGCAGTATGTGTAGTTGACCTCTTAAAATCAAAGAACAATTCGCATAAAAACTGAGAAATGTTGCTGTTCTTATTTCGAAATTAAATAGAAATTATTACTTCCAACATTTATTGGCACCTTCTTGGCATTGGAACTTGGTTCGGAACCGGAGTCATTTTAACTAAATCTAAATAACCCTAGTTTTACGTAGTAACAAAATGTAATGGACGAATATACATCTATAATCTCATTTCACTATAAAGCTGCCTATTAATGTCACAAACTGTTTTAACTGATAAAGAAGACAGCTGATGCTAATGCGAAGAACTACAGGTGTAATTTAGTTTATTTAAAGTGGGTAGGTAACACAATTTACAGCAATGGATTCGTAAATGTAAAACAATTTTTAAGGTAGTATTTGTTAATATGTTATAATAATGTGATATAATTATAAAATAATGTATCTCGTCGGCGTCAGTGTAAACGAAAGCGCGGTGTGTCGGCGCGTGCGCGCCGTATGTGCACCTGCCACTAAGACCCCAGTAATTATTCTACCACTTATTATACGATTATAAGACTTTTTTGGTGCTTTCAATCAAATTACACCTTGGCCTGACCACTTCGAACAAGTGAGATGTCATAAAGGTTTTTTTCGTGCCCATTAGTACTCCAACCGTTCGTGGTAACGGTGTAAAACGAAAATTTATCGATTTCGAATTTCGTGGAGACTATTTTAACGTTGTTCCTTTGTTTCCAACTGGACAATCATATTTTAAACATTGTTCTACTTTTGTAACGGGAGTTACGTTAACGTATGAAAATCAATTACTAATACAGTAACATTGCATAAATTTAAATGTATAAACAAACAAAGCACATGACGCTGAAAATATAAACTTTATTATTATTATTATTTAAATTGGTTTTGAAATAAAGCCAAACCGTAGTTGGTAAGTAGTGTCTTGTTTTATTTTAAACCAAACATTGCGTTAAGAGTCTTTGATTGAGAATCTATCATATCAGTAGGAAGCTTAACTTTAGTTTTCAGGTGCACGAATAAATACCTATAAATCTTAGTCAGTGCTGCGCTGCGCGGTCCAGTAGTTGCGCATAAAATAGAATGGCGAAGTATTGCGCCGACTTCAGTCTGTCGTCGAGATCACCTAGATGATAACGATACGACTCCATTCTAAATTTGTGCTCATGAAAACGAGCAGTTTGCAGCCGAGCGCATCGATGGTGTGATAGCCGAGCATAAATAAATAATTAAGGAATAAGTCAGGGGGAAAGGAGGGGGCTTTGGATAGTTCGGGAGATACTATCTCCCGCAACCGCGCTTTGTGTCAAACGTCAGATGCGTATCTTTAAGATGTTTACAGATGTACCGGAGGGGTAACGGCCCAAACCTCTCGCGGACGCAATCGACCGAACCACACTAATATGGTTGATATACACCGGGTTAATTATATTGTCTGTGTTCTACCGACGACTTCTATAGTCCCATATGAATTATTGGTATGCGTTATTTCTGATCACTGATCATCCTTTCGGCGGCAAATGTAAACTGTATACCAACCCTTGGTACAATAGTAATGTTTAACTCATATTAATAGACTATAGTAATAAGTGAAGTAAAAGCACAATATTTGGGTATATCGTTAAATTCATGCAAAAAATGTTCAAGAGCATCGAAACGATATGTAAAACACTTAATTTTGCTAGCGTTTACGGCTGGTGGAATGATTAAAAACAGGAAATGATAATCACAGCAGATATTTTAGATACTCATAATCTCTGGGTATATCTGTTCAACGAAATCAGAGGCCGGATTGCTTCTAACAGTGGGAGATCAAGTCAGATGGCGCTGATAGTGTGGCCGAGTGCCAGTTATGAGGCGATCTGCGCTTCTGATCTTCGGAACTACGTTTGACTACTTTTACTACAAGGAATATGAATTGATTTTTACTTCTGAGGGCTTTTCTTGTCGTACTGTTACAATTAAATAAATTGATACTGTAAATTATACAAAAATACTAATAACGAGAATTTTCAAAAATATTACTGAAAAATTCATTATTACTAATATAATTACTAATAACGAGAAATTTCAAAACAATTACTGAAAAAATTACATAGCATGATGAAAAACATTTTGGAGATGTATGAAATTAAATATTTTGATAGGCCTACTAATCAATGGAATAGTATTATAATACCATTTCAAATAACGGTATGCTTCGACCCATTTCACAATGACTGAATCACTATACAAATTTAATTTTAAATATTTTTTTTAGATTTCTCGGTCGGTATGGACGTTGAAATCGACACTTCAAACAAACCTATTTATACAATAGCCGTCGACAATGTATACTGCGCAAATCTTTGCCAACTTAAGCACTATAATTGTTTTGTACAAGGACACTCGCTTATCGCGCCAAACATCGCTGACGTGCAGCTGCCATTTTCGTTCCTTTTTTAAAATCCCCCAATGAACAGAATGTATTTCCCGCTAACATTAGCGGTATAATACCAATTCAAATTTCGAACATTACTTTTATTTTTCAAACCGATATGATATTGTAGCAGTCAACGTAATTGTTTACAACCACTTGTTTTGTAAGAGAGTAGGTAACTGGCATCTAGATAGGATATCTCTTAACTAGCTGCAACATCAGCTATTTCTTTTTATTTTTTAATTATACAAAACGTAATAGTTTGTGAATCACACCGTACATTTTCCCAAATTTATAACAAAGACAATAAATCAGCTGAGAATCGCCCACTAAACAGAATGGGAACCTCATGAATAAAAACATGCTATTTAGCGCTACACTCGCCATGTCTTCAGGTCTATCGAAACGTTGTAAATTCAAATGCTGACGAACAAATTAGCGCTCTACGTTAAGGTGGTAAGCAATAAAATCGGACTAACCTTTATTGGACATATGACCATATGATTTTGTAAGGCAGTTCTACGCAAACGCATTTCCGGCCGAACGCTGCCGGGAAAAAGCCATTTAAAACAAAAAAAGAAAAAAAATGGTAACGCGCAGCACGCCGCACTCGGACACTTCCGGTGGGCGCCATTTTTTCTGTATTGCCAACAGATAAAATCTTTCCGGCCTACTGCGCAAACGCCCACTTTTATTCCTTTTTTATTTCAACGATCACGTTTTGTCAGAATTAGACTACCTATTTCTATTGACGACGTTAAAATTAAATATCCCTAATTTTTGAAGAATAATAAACAAACATTATATCTACTTACGGTACAATATAAGTTAGTTACTTAATAAAAAAAACTCTGATTCTATATATAATGTGACTACTTCTGGTCCTTTAACTTTAAATTAAACAATACGTCGTATATCGTAATAATTAGCGATGCGGGCTGCGTTTTGCATAGCCACAAAATTCAACGGTCGAACTTATGTTAATGGGATTGCTGTTCGATGTGAATATTCAAATTGATGTCATTATAACATTCGGCCAAATGTACCGGTCGTTTGGCTCCCAGCCAGTTGCATGTAATGTAATGTAATGAGTTACTTGAACGCTCTTCTTTTATCTTTTGTCAATGCTCACTTCCCTTAGGAGAGTGATTAGGCCATAAAAGCTTCGATCTATTTCACATTTTCCTTTGGATGGGAAGCTCTGCTTGTGGGTCCAACAACGTTGATCACTTTCGAAAACAATTAACACAACATTATAGTATACAATACCAGCTGCGTACTTATAGCCCTTTTAATAAAATAACCAGAAATGCATGACGTCTTTAATATGTTAAAACAGGCCACTTGCCTGATGTCAATCCTCATTCTTTCAATCGAGAGATAGTGCACTACCGCAACAATGTGATGGGCAATAATGTAATCGCTTTTAAATATAGAATGGAACACATTTTGGACGATTTAATGTAAAGTTAATCAAACTTAATTTATTTTCCTCGGACTTTAAACGACTTAGAAAGGACTTTAAACTGTGAGCACTCAAAATCGCATACTCATCAATACTATAGATGAGTAAGTAGGTAATAAATAAATAATCAATGTATTAAATTCACTTGTGCGATACAACTGATATGAAAAAATGCCAGATACATTGCATCTCTAACTATATAAATCTGATGCAAAAGAAAAACAGGAAAAACAGTGACTGTCAGATTCCCTCGGATGTTGGCTGAACAAAACAGCACTTTAGACGAAATAAAAAAGAAGACTAGGAGAGCGTTCTCAATTCAAAAATTGAATTGATCGCCCCATTGTATTCGAAATGTATCATTTGAGCTGTTATTATGGGCGCTCTCTCTCTAGCTCAATGCAGCCCGGTAATCCAATACTTTTGTATGGAAGGCACTTAACGTTACGATCTAGTTCCGAAACGTCGAAAGTATTGTTAGAACTTAATTTGTTTAGTGTTTCAGAACGAGTGTATAAGGACGCCTTTGTAAACCCAATGTGCAACTTGAAATCGGTAAGCGGTATTCTGAGTAGATACGTACCAAGTACCTCTGTAATTTTTATCCGCTGCCCATGTGTTCGGTGAATATGAATGGTTTAAATTGTTGACAGGTGATGATGGTATTTAGGTGTTCCACATTAAACTATTCGTGGTCTAAAAATCTAACTTATTGTATTTGTATTTTATCAACAAGGTGGAAACCATTTAAAAAGAAATCGAAAATATAATAAACAATGGAGACGACCGCAAAAAACTAATACAAACTAAATCATTGGCAGCCTTTAAGGTTGGGCCAAAAAAATTGAATAGGAACCACAAAAAGCTAATCGCATCACACGGAGGAAGTACCGAACAAACGAGCGTGATAAATTAAATAAACAAATTTAGAAAAAGTTTCCTTTTTAAGGGTGCACACATAGAGCTGCGGTGAACGTTAACCCGTAACCCCTTGCTTCATCTACACAATTCATTTATGTAAATAGTATTATATATTATATGGAAAAATATATTGTGTTGACTGAATTGGTCGAATAAATTGAATAAATCAAAACTAACTACTTCTATGTCCGAAGTCTTGTCAATAATAAATGATATTCTAATGTCTTTTTTTTTTATTTATTTTGTGACTATCTAATTTTGCCTCATATGGGTTTGGATTAGCTTTCGAATTTAGAATTAAACATTAAAGATAAAAGTAATGATTTAATCTAACAGTAATGCAAGATGGAAGATAGTTTCAGGGCTTTCATCCTGGTAATCTCTGAAATAAATTTCAATAAATAAGGCAAATATCGCTTAAGGTATTACACAAAAGGTGATAATACTACTTATAGTATTACTTTATCCTTCCTGTGTCTGTTAGAAATCGATACATGGTTTCCACATATACATACTATTACATACCCATGGGCTTTATTGCGGTGAGGGCAGGTACAGAGCACCGGGAATCGAACCCACGCACCTACGGTAATCCTATTAACGCTCTATTGTTGATGTTCAAATAAATAATTTATTTTCGATTTCATTCAATTGATACTGTTACTCGGTCCCAAAGCGACTCTTCATTCTGAATTTGCCCTATCATGGCAACAATTTTAACTACATTTAAAGATATGTATTTATTTTACACAAATTACATCAGATATCTAGCAATAAATTAAGTTCTGTCATACATTCATAGTATTTCATTTGTATCTATTAATGGAACGCAAAATTTATAACGACTATCCACAGAATCCATATCGCAATCACAGTCAGATTTTTTTTCTTTTTTTAACAAGAACAAACGTAACATAATGCCAATATTATTTGAGGCAGGTACTTTTTATACACCACCGCTAATAGTAAGAAAATGGAGCACAGGCCGCCATTTGACAAGGTGGACTGACGAACTGAACAAAACAGCTGGAAACCGTTGGATTGAGAGGGCATAGGACCGGTCGGAGTGGCGTCGATTGGAGGAGGCCTATGTCCAGCAGTGACTCCTAACGGCTGATGGATAGGTTTGTGTTTCTCAATATTCCAAACGGATTTTTAGTTATGGAACTTAGTGTCCGTACCCTTGTTACTGTTTAAAATTTTCTTTATATCGAGATTTCACGCGGGCGAAGTCCCAAACTCTCCCAAGTAATAATTATTATCCCAAGCTATCCACCGCATACTTAAAACTCTCAAGCTAATAAAAAGCCCAAAGTATACTCCTGTAAACTTGTAAAACTTTATAAAAGTCATCATTGTGAACACTCAAGCATTCCCATATCAATCAAGTCGACAAAACAAAGTATCCAATAAAATGTTTTTAGTAAAAACAATAATACAAAAGAGCTAAGCGCGGACTAAAAGAACAAGATCCTTGTCGGCATCGGCATGAAACAGTATGGTTCGTATGAGGCCAATTTGAGTATTATGTCGGATACAATAGCATAGGGCCCATAAGAGGCGTGTTTTGAGTAAACACTTCACTGCTTCGAGTTTTATAGTGCACTCCAAATTGTTTGATACTTGCATTTATAAAATAAAGGAAATAAGAATTATTCATGGTTACATTGACATTTTTAAGTTTTAAGATTATTCAATTCCTTTAGGCAAAAATATTTACTATATGGACCGACAATGCCGCATATCACTTTTCAATTTTGAACATTTTACACAGAGGTTAATTGAAATCTCTAAGGGACCACTTGCGTGACCAAATTTCTCCTAGAGGCAGACAACATAATGATATACTTACGTTTTAACTTACTGCAATTAGATACGTATAAGAGTATCTCCCATAACATTTTGTGAGAGTGAGGATTTATTTATCTTCCATCTATACATTAGCTTTTGAGTCCACTACTAGACTTACTTACTGGACACACTTCTGTTGTGACGTTTCTCAAGTGTATGAAACAAAAGTTGTGACTTGATTTGAATTTGATAAGCCCCTCCTAGTAGAGGCCATCCCGAATACCCTGAGCCCTCTGAAAGTGCATTTTTTTCCGCCACGCCAATATTCATTGAAGGTAGGTCCTTGACACTATTGCGAAATTTGTTGATTGGTAAATTGTTGTATAATAGGTTGTTTATTGGTACTGGTTAAAACTGACGATTTTATTTAAAGTGTACGAGTTTGCTCGCTTATCCAGGTGATAGAACCTATATAGGGTTCGCCCGGGGCGGGACCACCGCCACACTTATTTCTGCCGTGGATTTCTTTATTTTTCAATAATTGTGATGTGGTTGGAAAGGTGTGAATGACGGTTAAACTTATTGTTATGAAAATTATTATTGTTAAATTTATTGAGTCAATTCGCACGAATGAAACCAAATTTCACAAATTAACAATCCACAAAGTATATAATTATACAGAAAGAGAATTATTTATACGAGATGCGACCATCTCGATCCTCAGAGGTGGCAACGCATCTGTGACCTGCTTCAAATAGGACAATTACTAACGATAACATATATTTCCTAACAGGACTAACTTAAACTTACGGTCATATCTCCTACTTAAACAGTTCTATTACTAATGAATACTTACAAACTAATATTTCTATTAACACATAAACAGTCCTATTCCATCCTCTGTCCTATCCATAAACAGCAGTAGTTGGTGGGGCTGCACGCTCGAATGCTATTTACATTACGTAAAAATTCAATAAATAAATAACAGAGTATCAAGACGTGGTCGTCCCACGTACGCGGGTGACGTATCTACGCTCGTGCGCTATTGTGTGGATTGCGTTTTTTGAGCGAAATCGATCGATGTATCCGGACCCAGCCATTGTATGGTATTTATTTACACATTGTTGCGAAAATTCACTTTTGGAGACGAGATGGCTTTTAATAATAGTCAGATTGTGTACTTTTAAGCTGGGATTTAAGCGTTTAATAATACCATTGGATGCGGTTACGACGAAGCCGCGCAAGTTACATAAGATATTTATAAACGTGAAGGAAATCTTTATGTTATTTGAGTATTGTATTAGAAGAGATTTAAAGAATATTGTTTCAAGGGACATCGGACTACGTCTATCTAGTAGGTTTGTGCAAATATACGCAATTCAGGAGTTAGGTAAGAATTACTATTTTTAGAAACATACATAGTTTAATGTTACTGAGATATAAAGTTTAACTACCAAAAGATTTAAACTTACATGTTGAAATAGGGTGTAATGCGTGTATGCACAACGGGATGAGCTTATAAGCTAGTATGGATGTGAGCTTCTTTAGACCAAAATCTCTGCACTCAATCCAAATCTGGTGAGATATTCCGAATATTTTTTTTAGTTAATAGTAAGAATAGGGTGTACTCCTTGTATGCAAGGGGATGAGCTTATGAGCTGGTATAGATATGAGCTACTTTAGACTAAAATCTCTAAATTCAATCCAAATCTGGTGACGAATTCCGAAAATTTTATAAAAAAGTTAATAGTAATTTACTATTAACTTACTATACAAATATTTGTAGAGTAGGTAAATGCAGTAGCAACATGCAGTCTATAAATATGTATAAAGAGGCGGATATGGGTTGACAACGCAACTTATTGTGCTCCCGTCATTATACCTTTACGTTGTGAAGTAGCACTCCCATTCGTTTCTTTGTCGCTCCTTCCGAATAATTAGACCAAACAACATTGTCGCTATACTTTCGGAATAAGGTACCTCACTCACCACGAGCGAGAAGGAATGAACCAACCGGCGATATGTCGACTAATACATTAAAGCGGCAAATGAAAGGTTCGTTAGAGCCGACGTGATCTCGCCGTCAACAAAAATAAGCCTTAAATGGGTGCTAATTTCTTCCAGACATTCTACAGAAATTTGTACATTTAACAGCATTAACATGCGTCTGATTGGAAATGAAGATTATTTGCTAAGAATATTCATTAAAAATATGGGATTTTGGTAAGATTTAACACGTTTTATAAAACAAATATCAAGAATAACTTTTTACGGCAATTTAAATGTGCCCTCATCACCTTTACTGAATAGCGTTTATGCATACTTAACTTACCCAGCACAACTAATAATAATAAATAAACGGTTCAACACACACACCCCCGCACTAGGATTCCCTGTGTTGCGGGTGGCGGATACATACAGAAAACAACACAATTTAACACACCCAAG
>DWLO01001002.1:0-16622 GCA_018245335.1 Dalla quadristriga
GGAATTCAGCAGATGATATGATTTAACAGTTGTGAAATTTTTCAATTTAATTTTATGCTTCGGAAGTTTTTCAATTTAATGTAATGTACATTTTATAAATATAAGGATCTGAACTCGTACAAAATAATATAGAGATAACGGTGGGTTTCTGATATATGCCGCTTGAATGGAAGTTTATATCATCGGGGAGGCTTACAGCGGCTTTGAGAGAGCGCGTCTCCATTCACGCCCGTTTCATTCGTTTCGCTTTCCACTAAAAATCTAAAATCAATAAAGGATCACGGTATAAATGCAAAGATTACTGGGTTCACTTTGGCGTAGCATGAAAAATGTACGTCCCATTACACGAGCCGTCCGAAATAAAACCGCGTATCACTATGAGACTGTAAGTAGCACCATAAAAGGCGGATCCTTTGCCGGGATCGCTTCGGCAAACACCTACAGAGGAATGGAGTGGTGTTAAATGAGAGGGATTGAGTGCGTCCCCCGCGCGCCCCGGCGTCTGCCATCGCCGGCGACGTCATATCTTAACAGATGCGCAAAGTATTTAATTTATACGAGAGCACGAATCATTTAGCACTTGAAATTTTGAACATCGACGCTTTATTGAGCCTTCGATATTTTGCATGAAACTAGTGTTTTAATTTAAGAAGAGAGAGGACATTGAATGATGCGATTTAAGGTAATTCTAGCAAACACTTTATTGGTTTTTGTACTAGTGGACTATCGCGGAATACGGGGTTTCAAAGAACGATAAAACGTAAATGAAGTTTATTCCCATTATTCAATAAACTGAGATTCCCAGAAACAGCCGATACGATTATAAACTTCCAAAGTAAGAGACCAAAATTCGCACTATACGGCTACCATAACACAATTTCCTATTATTTTCGAGTAAAAACTATGAAATCGGATCATCATTTGAATACACGTAGCGCCATTTCATGTATGTTTAGAACTTATTTGTAAATAATTTAAAAGTATCACATCATATTGTATTATATTAATCATCTCAAAACTATGATTTTCGAGTTGTATCACATTTCGCAGAAGGTTCAGAACTATTACATACCAATACATCATACATACTAATTTGGGCAAACTTAGTAGTCCACTGTAGGCCATGGTCTCACCTGAAGCCTGAAGAGAAAGCCTGCAGAGATAACGCGAACTTACGGTTAGTTACAAAGGTTACCTACAGAGAACTTAGCCTTATTAAGGCTATACTATAACCCATTGCATAAGATATTGAAAGTACCAACACGGCTCCCTAATCAGGCCCGCCCCGGGCTGCAATACAACTGTGCAATCAGTCAGAATAATGTGCCGACGGCGCGTAGTTATTGCGTTAACAAGCCGCGTAGGGCTGCTCATGAAGTGCCAGGCATTATTTTGAACCTATTAATTGGTGCCGCGACAAGCTGTAACTGGCACGATTCGTTTGGTATGGAAGTCTGAATTTTCAATCTGGTAAATAAACTGCCGTTTGGAATAATGATGTATCTCGGTTGATTTTTGCTTACTGACGCAGTCTTTATATTATGAAGACAGTAACAACATTTTTATCATCAGATGAGGCCAAACGGATTTACTTGTAGTCAAACTCGGTTTGTTTGCAAGGGTCTCAAACTAGTCGGTTCAAAAGAGGAGTTGTAATTTTATAAACTACTAATCGTAAAAGTATTACTTACTACTAATCATTTATGTATACTTTCATATTTATAATATTACTACTATTACTACTTCTTTTGCGCTTAATTTATTACAAACAAGCAAACACATTTTCACATTTATAATATTAGTGAGATGAGATGAGATAAGATAATCATTAAAATAAGTTGTGTTCCATTGAAGATATTAGCAAAACACATCACGACATTGACATGAAAGGTAGTCTAAGTAGGTAGCTACAATTAATAGTTAAAGTTTGATCGTCAAAGTTATTCGGTTGTTTTAGCTAATAAGAATGCAGTCGTAAATCCTTGTCCGAGACCGTCGGGTGCAAACGAACTTCCGACACTGGGATAGACCTCTATAACCACTCGAAGCGACTGACACTATAACCAAGGGATCCGTGGCAAGCAGGAAACCGCTAATACGTTTAGGCTCTGAGGTTATTAATTATGTCTAGCACGGGGAAAAAATCCCATTTGTAAGAGAAGTAGGGATCTGTGGCTCGACATGCAACGCCAAGCGACGCAACGTTCAGAGCCACCAGAACCTAAATGAACCTGAATTCGAGTCAGAAATTGAATACGGAAACCGCTAGGAAACTGAATTACAGAGAGCGGAATAATACCTTTAACCAGGCTTTGCATAGTAGACATCCGGAAAGTAAGAAATTAATTAGGCTTGAAGTTATTTCTTCCGCTAATGCAGCTTAATACTTAATCAAATTAAAACTTTGCGTACAAAAATTAGTAAAAAGAGAATATTTTAAAAGTTAGTAAAATTTGTACGCGGTAGCGTTCATTACTAGTTCGATAATCGTTCGGAAGTGTGCGATGCATAATCAAGTAGTCGAGTCTGCGAGGGCGGGGGTGTGAGGGGGGAGGAGGGCTTGAGAGGGGTTAGTCGTAAAACTATTACGGCAACGTTCTAGCGGTGCACTACGCCGGCTTCATTAATCGGCCATCCTATGAAGCTATCCACGGTTATTATGATATGACGGTAGGCCGACGCAACTCTTGTACGTGTCCTGTCGGTCGAGACACGAATCTTCTTGGCACCGCTCTCAGAAAGGAAACTACTTACGTACGGTATGGGTTTTGACTATCTTTACTGCGTTTTAAAGAACATATTTTTAGGAATACGTGCGATCCTTCCAAGTTTTAGCGCGTTTAAAATCTGTTTCAGCGTTTCTAAAGTTTTTAACACGATAAAGTCGCTTTTATTGGTACTAGTTGCTTTAGTTTTAGGTTCCCGAGGACCGCAGAGATTTCGGTTTTGTAAAGTTTAAAGTTTTTGCTTAAGTTATGCTGTGTTGAGAAAAAAACCTGGTGCGAGTTAAAATTTCAATTGGCGTTTACTGTAACAACTATTGAAGCAGTTTAGATTTAATCATACGGACGTACTGCAGATAACTTGGAGAATAGTTGAAATATCAGGTTACATTCAGTAGATAGAATAGCAATCTTCACGAGTGCTAAAGTTGTTGGAGCGACCAGAGCGAGTGGCGTGCTAACAATACTGATCCTAGTCCATCACTACACTTTATCCGATTAAACTGTTACCACATCAATGGCATCACCGTTTATAACTTAATCTAAATTTAAATTCATCGTGTATTTATTTGTTAGAAACGTTTTTGTGTACCTATACTTATAATGAAATGTTGACAGCCAAATTAAACTTGTAGTAGCAATATGAAATTATTAAATTATTAATTATGCAATGATGGGTCTGATGTTGGAGTAGAAAGCTGTTTGTAATTTGTTATCTTCTTTTTTTAATAAATAAATAGACGCTTACACGCTGTGTGTTTCGTCATCACGTATTATTAAATGCTGATTTCATGTACATTTTCCTTATGATCTTTTCTTGTGCACCCTACCTTATTCATAGCTCTATAATAATTATCTCCTCTCCATGTGGTTGTCTGGAAGAGATCGCTGCCTAGCGAAAATACCATCTTTTGTAAATTTCTATTTTTTGGTGCACAATAAACAATATTTGTATTGTATTGTATACTTCATACGATTAAGCTGCAAAATCACTACCTTTCTGGCTGCTCACTATTTTACTTTAAAACTACGATTTATGCAGTTTTATGACTGAGCCTAGTTCATGTTATAACCATTTGAATATCTACATTCGGTAAACGCAATAGTAATTTTCATGAGTGCTACAACTGTTAGGGTGATTGCAGCGTACGGAAAGTTAACAAAACCGATCCGACATCACTATCTCATCGGCATAAGCCTTAATCACAGAAGTAAACTGTGATTGATCTGACGTATGTTACATTCCAATATTAAAAAAAAAAGACAGCAAACTACATGTAAAAAAATTACATTTAGTCCAGGTAATAGCAATCTTCCTAAGTGGTTACGTAGTAAAGACGACGAGCTACCTACCATTGATACGTTATTGCATTCCGGTGGATGAGATAAATCGACTGCTACATACAACCCGCTAAAAACTAGCGGAATCCATCTTTGTTTATTATTTTTATGTACGTTTAAAAGGTATCAACATTACAGTTAAGATTACTGGAACAAAACACCTGCAATATGAATGCAATTTCGAAGTGCTGTCAATTTTAAGTCTAATCAAGAAGTAAGTCATAATAACACTTACCTATACGCTTTACGGAAGTTATACCTGACCTACAGCTGAGCGTAGGGCTTCAAAAAAGTATGAATGTTTCTTTTTGCATTTGCTTCTTAATCTAACCAGGTAGATCTTCATTGCATGTGTTCTAAGTTTTTTGGACAAACATCTTGGTCTACGACTGTATGTAACACTAAAAATACATCTAGATTTTGCCAAAATGTTCCCAATCAATTCAAGGGGTTAAATCCTTACACCGTTTGCGTAGACACACTATTCTGTACGTAGGTTAACCCTCATCGAGCCGAACCAGATTGCGTCGATCTAACAAGACCACCCCTGTAGGTACTGCACTGTTGCACTCGCTGCAGTAGGTACGCCACTCACTCTTATAGCCTATTTGGTTAAATTTACCAGTGAATCTCGTACCGTAAGTGGATCGTAAGCGCACTGCCGATTTCGCCATATAACGACTGCATCGTTCCTACCAACCGAGAGGCGGAACTGTTCTATTCAATATTAACAATACACGGAGCGAAAATATCCATGATACTTGCGAACTTGCAACGAAACTGTGGCTTTGTATGCCAGTAGGTACTATACTTAAATAGTAGAATTTGGTCATGCAGTTTTTTGATGTTCAGAATGTTCTTTCGTTTGGGCGGTGTTTTATAGTAGCTTGTCTAATCAACGTAATAAAATGCAATTAAACATAATGTATTATTATTATATATAGGTATATATTATATATATTAATAATACTAATTCACCGCAGGACCTAAAATTAAACCTATGATTACCAACTTTTTGATAATCACTCAATTGGGAATATTATATGACTGTTGTGAGCTAAAAAAACCATTGACGCTGTATATTTATAGTGGGAACATCTTTTTTGGTATACTTGCGAATGATATTGGTGTACGCCTACTCAACATACCTTCTTTCGTTCCTTTTTGTTCCAGTGTAGTTTGAATGTATTATGTATCAGTAGCATAAAGGCGATATAGAAGAATGAACCAATTATTGCAAGAATTGTAAATCACAATAAATATTTTATTACTTAAAACGATACTTTTCAATCCTTGTAGCTGTCAGAAAGAAAATGCGAAAGTGCAATACATAAATTTCAAAGAATTGATAAGTTTTTCAGTATTGAAGAGAGTTTAAGTGTTGAGTGAACTTTTTTGTTAGCAGCAAGTTGAAACCCTTCATAAGTTATTTAAAACGCTGTGTAGGTAAACGTGAAGGAATATTTAAAAGAATCGAATAGAAAAATTAAAAGCGATGAAAGCGCCTGTGCAAGACGCGACCATGTTGATTTGAAGCGTGGTAGAATATCGGAGTAGTAAAATTTCTCGAGCTAAGGTAGTATTATCACCACAGTAACCCATAGGGCTAGGAACTGGTCTGCTCAGATCATAGGACCATTAAACTGTGAATTAGAATTGTTAGTCTCGTAAAGTTCTCGTCAGCTACAATCTCGAAGCTCCATTAACTAGCGAGAACGAGTTGATCCCCTTGTCCCTTGTAAAGAGAGGACAATCGAGACCTGTAATCTCCATCTGCATGTGTGTGTCTCCGTCATTTTGAGAAATGGCTATGATAAGTATCTGTGCAGCTGGTGGCTTCATTCTGGTGATGAAAGCAAGTTCTTCATTTTAAACTGAAAGAGCTTTGAGCACATGGAGCAATCTACTTGTTATTTATTATTATCCATATTATTACTCACCATTTAAGTAGTCTCAAAATAAGTTGAGTTTCATTTATATTTTTTATCCCTCAGTAGGTATATCCACACAACTAAGATGTGCACTCCACTAAACTGCTGTAGTACGACTGATCGGGTTAGTGGTCAACCTGAGGGCCCGGATTCCTTTGCGACTGCTTCTTCATAGATACAAGCGTGACCGATTGCTATAGTGTCCTTTAAAGCACGGAAGCACACCTGAAACTTTGCATTAGTGGTCAACCCAACAACTTTATACCTACCCGACTGTCAACCGGGCTTCTGGATGCTTGATACCAGCCGTAGGTTCAGCAAACGGTAGGTAAAGATTGGATGCGGTTCCCTTACTACAAGAAAATAATTTGAAAGCAGAAAGAGAGATGCGACTGTGCGCGGGTGCATTCTAGTCAGAGAAATGGCGGATTATTTTATTCGTACATGACGTTCGCGGTGTGCCAAGGATTAAACGTTGCAGTTCTGGACACGAACAAATAGATACCATTACACATGACTGCGTGATTGATTCTCGCGTCAAAATCCAAAAGGTTCCGCTTTGTTCTAGTCGGGGACCTTGTTGTTTTATATTTCACTAGGGCGCACGCATCACTCCATGACCAGAATTTTTGCGGTTTAAAGCTCCGGGCAAAGATGTTCTTTTTCCTTTTTCCTCTGTCTATCGGTTGTGGCAGGCCTTTTGCAGAAGTTTTGACCACGATGATGCTATTTCGATTATACGAAAAATCGGTAACTGCAAATACTGACAAATCTTGTTCGTGAAATGAACATATTCCTTGAAAATCCCCATAATAGCGGCAAAAAGAAACGGATGCCCGCATGAACTTTGATAAATTAGTTGCTGACCTAAGGAGACTCGACTTCAGAGAATTATACCCAAGTCCTCGTATTGTAGAGGAGGTACTGAGTGATATTTTTACTAAACAGGCAGTTTGAACAAAGACAATAATTGTAAGAGTACCAAAAATTATGTGTAGCCCCACGCCTGCTTTGCTGTTCAGGCACATAAATATATATAAACATATTACCTTTTTCAGACTAGGAACCGTTCTATACTTTTAAAAAAAATTTTTTTTTTATGTTTGATTTTGTTTTAATACTTGTTCTGTTGTCTTGTCTTGTGATTTTTTATGTTGCAGTTTTTATTGTTACAAATAAATTCTTTTTATTCTATTCTTAGCATGAGGTTAAGACCATTGTCTTTTTGGTTTTTTATCCGGATGAACCGTACGACGGTACCAGGTTTCATTTAAGGTATAGAAGTTGTACAAGTAGACTAATGCCCAGAAACTGTTTTTATGTTTATGTGTTTTATGGGACTTATAGTAAAATTAAACCCATAACAACCACCTAAAAATATTAAGGATGTACCCATTTAACATACTTAGCATATAAGTTTATATTAATATATTCAGGGGTTTGTTTATTTATATTTTGTAAATAAGTCACTAAAGAGCGTTCATATGTCAAAAGTATAGCGATACATTTACAGTCATTTTAAATGTTAAAATGTGCGAGCGAGAGGGAAGCGAACCTGATAATCAATCTTGAAAAGAATTTCCTGCAGTTAGGAGGTCCCCTAAAAGTCACCAGGTGGTAGAAACTGGTCAAAAATTTTATGGAATATGTTTTTTATATGACATCTAAACATAATCACCGTTTTTAGAATTTTTGTCTATCTGTCTGCGTTTTTATGTCGGGAATAGGCTCTGAAACCGATGAACGGATTGTGATGAAATTATTTGGTAATGTAGTGGGTACACTAACTTACCGCATAGGCTATGTGTTAATTCAATATTTCTGAAATATTGTACCCCTTTATACTATTAAAAAAATTCTGTTTTCTGACTTGAGCTTACCCTGGTAAGTAATCAATGTGGTAGTTTTCATGTATACGAGTATAACGCTTGGTCAAATGAATTATACAATATTTTGACTAATTAAAAGTAAGGGAGATACTGACGGCTCGTGCCTTTTATTATTTTAGAAAATGAAATGTAACTTATATCAATATTTTTTTCATATTTACAATCCTAGTGGAGCTGTCTTACCAATTACCTGGGCTCAGAAGTGACAGTGAGATAACACGTGATCCTAGGGATCGGAAAATAAAGAAATATTTTCGCACCGAATTATTTGCCGAAGTATTTTCTAAGGAGATGTATTGACAGATCCGAGATATCAAAATAAAGAATTCAATAGAAAATATGATATGAGAAGGAATAAAATATTATTTGATTATATGGATAAAAATATTGTAATATATGTGCTAAATTTTGATTCCAATCACATACATGGTTTGAATCATTCAAAATTTGGTAACGTAAACAGTAATTAATAGAGGTTTAAGTTCATCACTTTACAGACACAATTTAATGAATTTTGACCACAGACAGTTTATTATAAACCTATTAATATTGCTATCTAGTTAGATACTCACTGCTCAGTAATAAAAATCATCACAAGAGGGTCTAAGGGATGGAACTTTTGGATAGAAAAATAATATTTTAGTAACGCGTCACTACGGGCAAAGGTTGGTTGAAGACAATTCGTAGTTACCTTACGTCGATTGGGTTATGATATTAAACAAATGGAACCAGTAAATCTCATTCTAATTGACAACGTCGATATGAAAATGAAAGCAAATTTTTTTATTATTGAAGTGAATGTCAAATAATCACAACGCAAAGGCTCTTAAGAGAATTACTGGTTTGCCGCATAATACTTTGAAAATGCGAATCAATGCATAAGAATATACGAGCTAAGAATTGACTGCACAATTCAATTCATTTCCACAATTTGCGCACCTAAGCTATTTTAGAAAAAGCTTTCTATGGAAAAATGCCAATAAAAACTTGCTAATTTCACAAGTGGCTCGTACAAAATGAAGGCTTGGACTCGTACATCCACCACATGTATTATTTATACGGATATGTATAAGCAATTCTTCCATTGGAAGTCTAGACGCAGTGTGAATGAGATGAAATGAAATATCGAGTCCACAGAAACCGATTTTCAGATTTTTATTGGAATTTTTAAGTCAGGTCTCCTCAATATCTCCATTATAATGCGTCATTCTGATTTTAAATTGCGTGGGGGAGCTAAACGTCTATTCAAGTGGTTCAAGAATCTCAGGTTGAAAATTGCATAAGTACGAGAAAAATATGATATCCAACGTAGAACTACTTATATCTGCTACGAAATTATGCTTTCGTTTACATTATCCATATTTTTCCAATTCCATATATTTTCATTTACGTAATAAATATATTTGATATCTTTCACATTCCCATAGATAAGCACAAATTATCTTTGCATGTTGTAGAAGTTTTAGGAGAAATTTTTTTGTGGCCTGACGTCAAATTTCCATTCCATTTCAATTTTTACTTTTAATCCCCAGATATTAAATCTTTGTAACCCAATATTAACGTGGACGTCACCGCGGGCGTCTCTAGTCAATGATAAATGTTGTCACCATTTTTTTTATCACAGTATAGTTTTCTCCAAATTTTTAATCCAAATTTAGAGGGAGCGTCCCTGGAGGAGTTCCTTAGAAGTCTTCAGTGTTTACCCCTTCAGTGATATCTAGGTCATCGATGATTTGGACCACGTTATTTTATACGGACCCAAGCTAAATGCTGTGGTGACTCTGACCAAAAGTGAAGTACTGCACTAAAGTAGGTACTTACTGCTTCAATCTGTTTAGAGCTCCAAGATTTTTTTTCGCTATCTTGACCTCATTTTGTTAGTGTCCTAACTATAAAAAATCTTCAGCTCAATTTATAAGCTGTCATATCTTCTGAAATTCTACGATCTCGTTGCGAATCACCAGTCCATAGCTATTAAACTCTGATTTCTTGAAAGCTGCAATAAAATAAAGTCAAGCAGAGTAAACGTAGACGTTACAAACACTTGCGTGAGGGCCTTTGAGGGTTTTGGTTTATTTTATTCCAATCGCAATACATCTTCGCACAATCACATATACAATTCAACACTTGACCCGCTAATAAATATTGGGGGTAACCAACATGTATCGTGTAAAATTGTCGCTTCGGGAAACAGGGGTCTTGAGTTTGGATATTTCTTAAAACTGTGCGGATTGTCGTAAATATATCACAGTGTCACTACGTATGTACGTGCGCGTTTGCCTTGCGACCTGTGAAGCAGTACCGCACAGTATTTCACCATCAATGTCGTAATGTTTTTCGTCTAAATGGAACGGATTTTAGTGGGGAAATAAGTGAAGAAGCAAACGGGCAAGTAAATCAGCTGTTCTGAATGGTTATTGCATTAAGGCTTTTGAAAGTAACACAGATACAAAGATGTCATTGAAGAATGGTAATAAACGAGTTTGAATTCGTGATTTAAATATTCTGGGTACCTAGAATAATGATATGTTTAATTTTAAAAATCAAATATTCAAGACTTGAACATTATGTAGGTAATTACATTTTTAAGCATGAGATTGGAATATTTTGTTAGATTTACTAATTTTGAAATAATAGTATTTATAATGTTTATGGCAGATTGTCGCAAATATATCACGGGTGTCACCGCGTAGAAACGTGATCACCTGGCTGAGCTATCAGCTCCGTAAAACAGTACATGACAGTTTTTCATCTCTTTGTCGTCTTTTTAATAGACGTCGCTGGTATGTTTTGAGTTCGATAAAAAGTTAGTAGTTTATTTATGTTTAAATTTAATAACAAAATGCGCATTTAGATGTGTGATTATTCTTGTTTCCGTTACTACAACCTTTTTCATATTTTCCAGGAGAAGTTATATCTATTTATAGACAAATCTACTTAGTTGCATCTAATTATTCTGAACACTTAGTTTTGACTTCGGACTTTTTTTATTGACAAGTAGCTCATTAAATTATTTCATGTTTTGAAATTGCTGCATTTCTTGAAACTGGTTAACTCGTGTAGTATCATAAATACATCACGAGTATCGTCGCGTGGCTGAAGGCACGTTAGCTTGCTCGTCATATCAAAGTATGCCTTTGGAGTTTGTTAAAGTGAACTAATATTTCTGTTAACTATAAATTTTGATACTTCGTCTTTATATTTCTATCATGTTCATTCTTAATAGGCTAGTATTAAACAGCCTGTTAATTAGATGTGCGTACGAACTGATTTGGACAATTTGCTTTTAATTCAATTTATTAATTATTCTACACATATTATTATGATCTCCATCAGCTGCAGTAGCTTTATTCGTTATTCATACTATTTTGTTATCAATATGGACTAAAGTTAGTCCCAATACATTATCTGAGAATATTACCTGGCTTGGTAGGGATCTTGACACGTTATCGTATATTCTATAAGATAACGTGTCATAAGTTTTATGCTTCGAGAGTTTGGAAGTAAATTCAAACATCCATCGATAAATCTTGGCGACGCTCGGAACGATTTCATTTTCGAATTTCAGGAGCGATTGCCTCCACTGTTAAAGTTTGCCTGAAAAATGTTCGCGGACGATTGACTCGGTATAAACGGAAATAAAAAGTTTGTGTTAGAGCAATAGAGTTGTACATTGCGCATATAAAGTAAAAAGAAAACTCCAAAGAGGATCACAATTTAAAACGCTTTTGGATATTTGCAGACTTGAAATTGTGACTAAATTTCTTACATCAACTTGTTGTAAAGCTTGGCCTTCGGACAAAAGATCCGCATCCGAATAAATGCTTTTAAGACTGAACAATGCATTTCGACAGATTAATTTTAAATAACGCAAAACTACTAGAGGTTAATTAAGTGTATAAAAGTAATGTTATGTTAAGTAATGTTACTAACAAACGAATAAAAATATAAACAGAGAATAGGTACACGGCTAACAATTTAAATCAGTTAGACCCGCCTGGCAGGAGCTGCGTCCCGCATTATCATTACTAAACGCCTTTTATTATTCTACGATATTTGGCTAGAGCCTCACACGCTCGCTAATGGAATAAAAAGTAAGGTTACAAAGTAAAAAGATACAGAGTACCTCCCGCGGCAGTGCTTCGTGCGAATTTCGACTGAAAATTTTATACGTTCAATCTATTTTGAGCGCCTTTATGCTGTGTCTCGCGATCCCGCCTTCGCGCAAAAGAGTTTCGTTTTCAATTATTGCCCACTTGTGGAACGGGATTCGATAGAGAAACAAAAACCTAAGAGCAAGAAATGATATTTTATAGACAAACGGTTTTAGTCGATGTTTACTGCATCTCGATTCGTTCTCTAGCAAGATCTGTCATGTATAAAGAAAATTATTGACAGAACGTGCCGAGATAGTTTCTCCCTGGGAATAAGAGGGTATTCGACCAGCTGAGAGCGCTTTTGTTACTATTCAAACGCTTTTAAACTATGGCGAATGAATTAAATAAATAATGTAATTAAAAATGATACGTTAAGGAGACTATGAAAAATTATATTTCTCCTCGTAATAAGCTTTGAAAGAATTAAAATTCCAGCGCTGAAATGAGGACTGAGAGATTAGCTTTAAGTTCGTCAGATAGTTACTATATTTTTGTACAAAAATTTACTTTTCGCTTTAATACTTTTTCCCACAAAATGTAGTAAAAATATAAAATGTATTTTATTGGGTATGGAATGAGGCAGAAACATAAACGGGAATGAGGAAAATTTAGTGGCTGATGTGAATAACATGTAGTGAGTAATACTAACAGGAGCTACGTTAGTCGCGGGCGGGTAGCGTGGCGCGACAGCGACAAATGCTGCATACAATTCACTCTTTGGTGTTTCCATCACCGTTACATTTCTAACGTGTACCCACTTACTTAGTGTTCACATGCGCGTATAATAAAGTATACCCCTTGTTCTTATTTGACATTATGATGACGCGTGATATACTTTTCTTTTGCTTCGTACAGTTGAAGAAAAAGTACGCTGAATTAGTTTTTTAGTTAACGTGATAGTAAATAATAATAAATGAACCTCAAAATCTATTCTGTTTGGCTGTAATGGCTGACGTGAGCAAACAGTGGAGTGAATAACGTCAAGCAGTAGTCGCGGGCGGGTAATGCGGCGCGACGGCGACAAATACCGTCTACAAGTCACCCTGTGGTGTTCACGGTACAACCTAACACCCACTATTACATACGTAGTGCGACACCGTTACTAAATCCATTGCTACATTTTCTGTTATTAAGTATCCCTTGGTAATTATTTCAAGGAAATTAATTTAGCTTTAACATTTAAAAGGCGTTATTATTATCTGTATATAAATATCAAATCGCTCCAAAAGACTATATACCATCAATAACCTTACTTAAATGCCCGGTTACCGTGAGGGAGGTAAAATATTTTTTCACGAAAATTTGGCCGTATTATGAATATTTTACACAATGAAATGAAAATGATTCATAAGTGATATAATATTTTGAACAAGAATGAGAATTAATTACTGATTTATTTTAATGCTGTTTAAAGTCCACGGCATCCTTATTCGAACAAATATTTAGATTTCACGGTAACAAATAAGTGTGCATTTTTACGCTACAAAAAATGCAAAGAGATGAATTCCTTAACGCAAAAAGCATATTTTCGTTCCTAAATTATGAAATACAAATACTTACATAAAATCTGCATAAATTTCACTTATCGTGTGTAATGTTTATGTTTGCGGCTATCGCTACCTAATATTTATGTAAATGCACCAACCCTTTAACGTAAATTATTTCCAACGTTTGTTACCGCGTCGTATTATACGATGGCTTTCATTAGAGAAATGCACGGCTGTATGTTTACATTTTTGTGAGATTACAAATTTCGTGAATGCTAACATAATATTCTCGAAGTGAACTGTACTGACCGAGGTATGTTGTCAGGTTTAAGTGATGGCTGGCTTGCAGTTCACGAGAGCAAAACTCAATTAAAGTCGAGTTCACATTTCGAAGATCACTTCAATGCAGGACTTTGTGCAGTCTGCTCTGTTGATCTGCTTCTGAAGTAATGCTCAAGTTTATTACAGTTTCACAGAAACAGTCTAACTGTGTCTGAATTGAGATGTTTAAATCTACTATCTCTGCATTCTATTTGGCAACGTGGCTCTAGGTATAGTCAAAGACTATTTTGAAACATCTTTATTCGAGCACAATTCGACAATACATGCAAATCGTTGTCAAATTACAGAATTGCGGCAAACGAGTGCACACAATTCGCTATTTCAACGCATTTCGATCACAGGGGAGGAAGAGTGCAAGTTAAGCTGGAAACAGCCAAAACCCACAAAGCTTTGTATGTAAGAAGTGAGTGAACACCAGAGCCCTGTAATTTGCAGTTGTCATCGTTTGCACTGGATGGCGTGGCGTCTATTTCGTGTTCAGTAAAAATACATCAAGAGTCTATTTAAGACCGATCGGTAACGACGATTGAATTAAAATTGTGAAGTGTGTGTATGTTGGTTTGTGTTTAGTGTTCCGCAGTTAAATTTTTACCATTTATTTTCTATTAACTATAGGTATGTATTTATTTTATTGTAAAACTTTTATGAGTAAAAAGTTTTGCACTTGAATCATTTTGCATTGAATATATCGAGGAACACTTAACCCTATATTGTGTAGAAATAATTATTATTCCTTTCTCTAAATAATTGCATAATTTATAAGCATTGGAGCAGTATGGTGGTACATTGGAAACTTTCAAAGTTTGTATGGAGACATTTAAACAAAATTTTCTAACCGTTTACCCGTGTTCTAGCTACACAAGAAGATTAGTTAAGTGGAGTTATATGGATTTTAGTGTCATCTAAACTACACAAAATAATGTATGAAGTAAGTTGAACATTTAGACCATTAAAATTTGTTTATTTAATTTGTCTGCTATGAAACATCCTTCTGACTCCATCAAAGGACTATTGTGAATCGTTGGGAACAAAAGCTCTTTCTTATTACACAATTCAAAACAGTTATGTATACTCAAAATGTCCATAAGGTCTTTGGCGGCCTTTTATATAGATAATGAGATCAGTTCAGTGTCTACCTTAATATTTCATTTTAGTAATTATCATTGTAATATAATACATATAATATGTTTTATAAAAAAGAAACAGATACATTTAAGTCTTCTGTATATATTGTTGACGTTGCTGCAATTAATTCGTGTATACAATAAAGAGTATTCTATCTAGCTATCTATCTATAATTTTCTTCAAAACTTGAATTTAATCTGATAAAATATAATATTATTTGGACTAGGCTTCAAAAGTTATTTATCTTCAAATCAGGAAAATCGCTATCACGAGAGGAAAGGATGAAAATATAATTTGAGAGCAAAAATTCGAGATGATTTCTGGTATGGAAAAATATTTCAATAAATATTGATACAAGATGAGTTGCGGACAGATATGCAGTTGATGAACAGGACGCGATATCGATTTTGTGCTCGCATCCGATCGAAGCCGCGCCACAGCGGCACCGATCAATGCAATACGAGTGCATTTTGCATAATTGATGTCCCATTCACAGGAACGGAATACTTATTCATATTCATGAATTTTACAAAGTTTTCAATTTGTGCCGCCAGAAAGTGTATTTACATTATCGCCATGTCGTATTTGCCAATACAATCTCTGTAAAAGCTGGACAGGGAGTCGCCGAGAAGCGTAGGTAGCCTCTAATGCGATATTTCTGATGTTAGTGCTCCTTCCGATATCTGCACTGCCATTATTGCCGAGCACAATACACGCTTTTAAATTCTATGAAGAAACATGTATTACGGATACGGATTACGGGATCGAACGTAAGTATTTTATATCTTGTAACTGAAATAATATCTAATTCGAAGCGAGGAATGAAATGAGATTTGCTACTCCCGAAACTAGTACGACACAGAAATCGCTCAAAGGGAAAAATAGAAAAAACTGTAACGAAACTGATTCCCAGTAGCAGCGAATCCGTGGAGGTAATGGGAGATTGTAAAAGGAGGCAATAAAAGCTTAGTGTTGTGTGTGAGATCCTTAGGGGGCCCGTGTATTGTGTTCGAGTCCGCGGAGGACCCCAAGAATCGTCTGACGCGGTCAAATTGTACAGAAATGAAATTATCAAGGTACGCTGCCGATTTTCCGAACCAATGAATCAAGATCCAATTCCCTTTTGTAATAGAACATCGTCGCGAAACGCGCTCATGGAGTTACACTGCCCACTCAGTGGACGTTTAGCTACACTCCATAATATTATATCTTCCTTGGTTTATTGGAACTCAATTAAGGCGTTTTATTTTAGCACGATGGTTTATGGATATCCTATTCATGTAATATTCATACACCCTGCATTCAAATGTTGCAAAAAGATGTGACTAATATTTTGTAATGGTCAGATGTATGGTTATTTATTATTCTAATTGTTTTGATTTTATTTTTGTACATATATTTTTTGTGTTCTAGTTCTTTTAATGATAGGGATATTCTGAAGACATCATGTTTTGCAATACGTTATTTTTGTAGTCTTATTTTACCAAAATGTTCCGTAGTAGGAAAATCGTTATGATTTAGAAAAAACTCTTTAAGAACACTGTATGTACCCCATATAATTCAATAAGTAAAGCTCATAAACATTTATATACACCTTTCATGATAGAAATTGGTTCAGCCATTTAAG
>DWLO01001003.1:0-16619 GCA_018245335.1 Dalla quadristriga
TACGAAAATAAAAAAAATATCGCAGGTATCGGAGATAAGAAAATACTAAAAACTGTGCTTTAATTTTTATTTGTTTTATCCACTCAAAGCCAGAAAATGTCGCCGTGGCGAGATCGGCTAAGAAGTTATCATACATACAAATACTCAATACTCAAAACAAACACTCGATAACCATAACTCTGCTTCTTACGCACTCAGGTAAAAACATTCAAATTAACTCAGGCTCGCCGGTTAGATAATTATAGTAAAGTTGGTATGGTGCATCATTATTCATTAATTTCATTCATTTAACTTCTTTATTTTTATACTTAACTATTGCTTTTACAAATAAATGTAAAAAAAAAAAATTAAATACCTACGAATTTTTCAGACACGTTTTCTATACCGAATACAGTAGCTTTGCGTCTCGTCTTTGAGCTGTCATAGCCGTTGACGCCGCTGATAAATGAACTCCGCTGCCACTTGTTAGAGTTCAACCCGCAATCATTTTTGATACATAACTGTGTTGAATTTATCAAAATGTATACGTGCTACCGCACAGTGTCGATTTAGATAATATACAGGTATACTTTTATACACATCACGTAAAGTCAATGCAAATTTTACATTGTCTTCACTTTAGAAACAATTGTAGCAGTGCATCTGTGGGCAGGTTCTACCAAGAAGCCTGTCAGGTATATTTTATTGTGGGTAGACGTTTCCAATGCTGCAGCTTCTTCGTTTGAAGCGCTCGTGATCGCGGGGCGATTGTCAGTCGTAATTGATTTAGAATGTTAAGCCGCACCGGTTCAGACCGGTATTCGGATGGGCGATCGCTATTGGCAAAATGTCTTGAGCGCTTCCATGCTTCTGAAGGCACGTTAAGAAGTAGGGACTGGTTGTTATCGTTAGATAACTAACAGTCGTTAGCCCTTATCGGAGGTCTTCAGGGGGCCTGAAAAACTTCCGACACTCTGGTTGGCCAATGCAACTACTAACAACGTTACCAACCCGCATTGGAGCAGCGTGGTGGAGAACACTCCTGGCATCCGCAGTTATGAGGAGACACCCGTACCCTGCAGTGGGCCACTATAAGTTCAGCAAATGAAAACTAATCTGTTTACTTACCCAAGCAACTTTATTTGTCTGATTATATCCGGCTAATCTTTTTATACTATCAGTCGACGATCGTATTGTCCATCGTATTTAATCAAACGTAACTTTTTCTAAGTGCAACCTTTTCTGTTCTGTTTTCATACGAGTATATTTAAAAGAATTTGACCCCTACCCAATGCTGTTAACAACGCGGAATTCATAATATCTATACATTAGTACGTTAAAATAAATAAACAGTTTCTTATTCTCTTACATTTAATTTAAGCATCAACAAGAGAAAACATAATATATTATTAAGTATTTAACGTTGCTTTACGATAGAACTTGAAGGGTATTTATTTCCGAGCAAGTAATAAGACGTTCGCTAGAAATTCTCATCATAAAAGCTCTCAGAACGCTTTCAGCATAAGCTTCTCTGCGTCAATTGATGCAAGAGAAATTATATCTTCAACAAAGTATCGTAATGTTCTACAGAGCCGCAGAACTGGGTAAATATACAACAACAGCGCAGGCCCATTGTGTTCATAAAGTAAGCGGTTTTTGATATCCCTTTAAATTTGTTTAAACCCAGACAAGAGCCCTTCGGAAATCACGCAGCGGGACGCAGTTTCCGGCTCGCGTTCTGTTTATACAGCGCTAATTCAAGACAATAGAAAACAATTTTATTCCCACAAAAAGCGAAATATCAGTCGCACGTACTCTTGTTATCGTTGCAGCCGACGTGCGCCGCGATGACGTCGCGATACGAGCGCGAGTGTGCGCCCGGCAGTAAATCAACCGCTTGGCTAGATCATCAGGATTTTGTTTATATAGCACACCTGGAACTAGCGATTCCAGATAAGCTTAGCGGTACTGTCAGAAACGGGAATACGAATGAGTTCTCCTGTACTTGTTATTTTTTCTTAATATGTTCTTTTATACTGTAAACTCGTTTTGCTGTATTTGCCTGTAATATTATTTACAATAATTGTTGCATTTAGGTATGCGTTATCTTTCTCTATTATAGGTAACTTATGATAGTTTTCATTTATTGTGTTAAGTAAATGGAACACGATCAAAAACAAAGTTACTCGTATAATTAGGATTTTCGTAATAAGGGTTGTTTAACCCGACTGTGTAAGAAGGATAAAATAAAACGTTTAACTTATCGTAATTTATATCGCTGGAAAGTTCGGAAAAAGTGCTGGAAAATCGAGTGTTTGTACTGGTATGTACGCAATGTAAGGAGCTTGTTATAGACTGCTGGCTGCTGATGGTGACGGTGGGGTGAAGAAAACGCCGAAATTGAAATTATTGAAAAAGGAATCGAATTAAATATGGCATTGTAATTTTGACGATACAACGAACAATATACGTTTTTCTTCTCTTTTCTAATACTCCTAGCTATCCTTGATAACACAGATGTCTGCTATCTTACGTTACAGATGAATGAGCACCTAAAGCATTAGCGTCTCCAAAACGTATTAAGCAGGTTTATATTTGGCCTTCGCAAATATGACCATGTTTTTTAATTTCGTGCTAAACTCAAGTGGCTCCCAATTAGAGATGGGGAGTAACGTATTTCCAATTAAACGAAAGGAAAGTGGCTTGCGAAAACCAATAACGCTTTCTGAAACTGACTATTCTAGTAACTAGTAATTTTCAGTAACTAGGTATTTGTTTACGTTTACTGGTTCCATGTAAGTTTAAAACAGCTATAACATTTAAAACAATCGCACGTGCCCTGTCTCTTTCCCTCTAATACTATTGCATCGCTAACCGCGTTGAGACGACACTACGCGACCGAGCCCGATCAAAGCCGAACTCGATAGCGGCTTCTTGCAATACAATTGTCAAATTAAAACGTAGTGACTCGCCACTCACTATACGGGCTAATCATACATGCCGACTGGACGGCAAAGGCGGCAACATTTTTGTGAATGGGTGTCGAGAGGTGTACACCGCTTTCTGCGAGGTGGTTTATCCACCTCACCAACTCGCGACTTACGCATGTTTCACTTCCACCCTGCGAGCATATAGCTCTAACGCCCCACTCTGGACAGCCAGTAAAGCCAAGACTAAGGCGAGACTCCTGGGGCCCATCCCAACCAGCCAGCAAAGGCAAACTGGAGGTGGTCGGCTGATCAAGTCTCAGGGAAGTCGGGTCCGTGGGGTCAATATTCCCCAACAGCTCGCCACAGGCTACCCTGCGAGCTTATTATTATTATTGTTATATTAAGAAATCATATTTTCTATTTTAGCGTGCATGTTAGTAAGGATAAGTACCTACTTCATCATATTTTAATAATTATTTAATAGAAGTTGTTATTGATCGAGGGTGAGTAGGTAGCAAGGAATCAATCGATGTTTGTAATTATTTTAAAAATACTACAAAACTTGCGCAGATGGAAATGGTACCTACTTAAAACGTAAGTACTATGACCAAATAATTTCCTAATTATGTCGCATCTTTCTATGACCCTTTATAAATTACAGACCGCAATTCGAATAAAATTACTATGAATATTATTAGAAAAAAATCCAATTACCTACACAGTATGCCCCAAAACAAGTAAAACCACCGTTTCTTTTGCAATGATTTGTATTTTTTTTCCTATCGATACCGCCCCGGAAAGCCCTATTGAACTAGTCATTTCACACTCGTAGAAAACACACATAATTATATTATTCGACAGTCTTGGTTTTTTGTTGCCTACAAATTATGAACGAATGAAATTATCTTGAGGAGGCCATGATTGCAGGCTGGTGGGTGACGATGCAGTTTAGTTAACCGAACCCCTTTTTAAGCACCGTTTCGTATTCTCGAATGAAGAAAGAATATTAAATTATTGCATTGTTTCTTAGGCTCCGTCTAAGAAACACTTGTACTAGAAGGAACTTCAATTTAAATGTAACTTATTGGTCATAGTTGTTTTAACTTTGATAAACATACCTAATTTGAATCATGCACATGCATGCCTAAATTTGCTGTCACTCCTTTTTCTCTTAGTCTGTAGACTATTTCTATGGTCTATAGTTTCTGGCACAGTCCTAAATGTCAAACTGGGAGGTGACTGGCACGCGTACAAATTCTGGCAGCTCATATTACCGCTTGTATTCTGTTGTTCCATTGTTTCCTGCAGGAGCACCTTCACTCAGCGTCATAACCTCTGTAGATTGTAAATAGGAAAATAAATTCGAAACCAAAATTAAAAACTATGTCTTTTATTAATAATCCTCTTCCCGACGGAAACAAATCCAACAATTCAAAAATCACGAAAATTGGTCCAACCGTTCTTGAGTTATAAATGGTGTAACTAACATGATTTTGCGACTTTGTTTTATATGTTTGTTTTATATTATATATAATTAGGGATAAGTAACAGTTCCATTAAAATAATAAACAAATATGATAAATGGATAAGTGTAATTTTTGTGACAGGAGGGTACAGTAGATATTTAACCATTTTAATGTTAGGAATGGGGAATAAGGAGTCTAAAACTTTTCAGTAAAAATTTAGCTGATGAGTTATTATTCAATAGATCTTTGTACTTTTCCACGGTCCAAGCTATCTTCACACCTTTTATTAGAATCCCTAGAGTCCCTTCTTGCGTGATTGAGTTACAATACCTTCCATCCTCGGAAGGCTTTGCAAATGTAAAATATAAATAACTATAGTAATAACTGTAGTTTGTAGTCGTCAGTGTTCCAGAGGTTAGTAGGTATATTTTATTTTATGAGGATAGTAAACGGGCATGCTGTCCCACCATACACTGCCGCCTAAAGACCTCTGTGACAAACTTCGAATAGGAATGTACAAGGGACTGTTAGTCAGTTAGTCTTAGTATAAGGTGTTAAAAAGAACAGTAGTTCATTAGTGTTCGTTAGTCATAGGACTGTGGTGGGTGTTAGGGCTGTTAGTGTGATCTAGTCCTGTTATTCATCTTCCAGTAAGTAATCGTTAGTATTAATTGTCATATTCCGTATACAGTGTCGTATACAGGCTCTACCACCGGATAAAATAGTGGGAGGTATCATTGTGTTCTTGTTTGTGTTGTATAGGCTCTTTGTCCTCAAGAGTCCTTCGATGACATCGTTATGACATTGCGTGCTAAAAATTTGCACCCATGCGAAAAAATAAACTTATTGCAATTTAACCCAGAGAATATTTTAAACACAAACCTAATTTAAACCGTAATAAGTAGTTACGTCCAAAATCTTCGTGATATTGGACCGCAGACGAAACATTTCAAAATCTCGAACATAAATTAATAAAGGTAGGTTGGTACTTCCAGACTACTTGATGAAACTTATCAGAATAAGGTAAAATATAGTTTTAAAATCGACTTGATGTAGGTAATACTTATAAGTTTAAAAAAAAAACTGGGACTAGATTTGATTTGATTGATTCGACAATATTCTTTACATACCTACTATATAAATCTAAGATAGTATGCTAAATAGTACGTGAAGAATACTCCGTGAGGAGCATTAAGAGGGGCTGATGATTAATTTTGAATAGGTTTAACACGTAACCTCTTCCATTTTTAAACGTCTGTACTCGAGTATTCAGTCCATGATATCCGTGGGGAAATAGGAATAGATTTAAATAAAAATAATAAAATAGAAGCCACATATAGATTATTTTAACATCATAAATGCATTTACCCTCACACCCCAGCACTAGGATTTTCAGTATTGAGTGAGGGTGGTGAACAAACACAGAAAACATCACAAACGTCCATAACTGGTAAAAAATATTTACCTGCCAAACAAATGCTTGCCCCAGCTGGGAATTGAACCCAGGACCCACAACACGTCAGTCAGAGTCACTGCCAAAACACCTCGGAATTATTCGTATAGAAAAAAATCAATTGCAAAACGAATTTCTTATTAATTTTAGGGGTGATATGCGATCAGTTAACTAGATATATAAAGGGCAGTGGTGACCGGCTAATCCCTGCACCAGCTCCATGCTTGACTGTTGTGCGGTACTCAGATGGCGACTGCCCCACAATGCATGCAACCCCTCTAACTTATGATACACCCAAACAAGATTAAACCTTTTTGATCGCGCACCTGTCGCCGTTCGATTTCATGATAGCTTTTATTTAACAGTACACGCCAAAAGATAACGGATCGTTCAACAAAGGCCCACTCCAAATGTAACATTTTCGATGAAGATAAAAGTCCCTCCCTGTCTTTTATAATGTTCATGGCTATTTTTTAAATTATGAAAGCAATCATTATATAAAGGCCGGTGACAATTTATTCTATTAAAAACTCTTCCGCGAAACAACAATCAGTGTCATGGAAGGTTTTCATTTAATGAAGTTCAGGGGCATTAGACGTAAACAATCGAGAGAGCGTAACGCCACGGGGATGTAATTCATTAACCAGTCCGGGAACCTTAGATTAAAACAAGCACTATATAATTTTACAATCACAATCACACCATTAATGATAACGATGTTTATTGTGTAATGAGCCTCGGAAATGCGCCATAAAGCCAACCGTCATCATAACCACACTGGTAAACACAAATTGACAAGTAATATTTCAAACTCGATTGTTATGGTATCGGGCGGCGAATACCATAAAATTAAAACGCTAGGGTTAAGTTCAGTGAATGGAACAATTACCCGGTCTGAGTGCATGTGTCGGTGTCGCGACAATGACTTCATTAGTAGCAAATTGCGCGATGTGCTCCCGGGCTACGGTTGCCCCTTCGCGATAACGAACGGCTAGTAGGTGCAATAGTATTAGAAAAAAGAAAACCTCCTCTAGTTTCATCCGAAGTCGGAGGGCATTGAGACGATACTCTTGAGAACTAAATTGGACATCTCGTGTGTATACTATACCTACACACGAGATAAGAGATACCTATAGAGCAAGAGACAGCTCACTTGGGCAGCATACCTACCTTCCTTCCGAACTTTGCGCAAAAGCAGTACTAACCCTCAGTCATAAAAAATTAAGTGGTGCGAGTATGATGCCATGTCTGTATATCATTCATGATTCAGTTTTTTTTTGTGATGCTCTGGTACCACCCCAATAGATCTGCAAGTTATTTCTACCAAACTTTGGTTCTTGGTGATTAACAACACTATAATCGTATAGTTAAACATATCGCTTCTCTTATACTCGTAGTTTGTGGTACAACTGCACAACTACCTCGCCAGTGTATGACGCTTGCCTCGCGTAATGTGATTTTGGGATAATGACTGGGGTGCTGTCCCTTATTATGTTCATTTTAAGCGTGTTGTTTTCTACAACGAGGAGGTTTTACGCATTTCCGAATGACGACACTAATTGGATAAGTATATAAAGGGCTAGAAATAGGCAGCGAACCAGCGTCCAAAGTTAACTGTTTTTCCAATAATCACACAAAAACCACTCTACACTGCAATTTTGGCAATCTATCTAATCTAGATAGATTGTAGTTTTGCAGTTTTCGTTTGCAGTTTTGGTGGTTTTGGAGTTACAGGAGGAATACAATAAAGGTAGCTTGAAATAATGAACTATCATTCCCAACAGCACCTATATTTTTAATACTGTCCTATTGTCACATTACTAATATATATACTTAGGTACTTTAGTTTACTCCATCCAAGCTGATTCTGTGCCTATTGAATACAATGGTATTCCGCTGTCTTCTTTAGGTTTTTTAGTCTGCCTGAGCTGCTTCTTTTAACTGAGCCGTTATAGTCTCAATTTAAGTTGGTACCTTTCATCCCCATCCAATTATCACTCCTGCGAACGACGAGATCTTCTCATTACCACTTGATAACTGCGACGCAACTTTCAACTTGCAACTTGCGAGCTAAGTCGTTAACTTTCGGATTACTTGGAATGCGTTCCCATGGAAAATAACGACCTTCTTATGAAACAGTTATAACGGACAGCAAACTAAACCCAACATATTTTATACATATATAAATATACTTGTCTTTATATAAAACAAAGTCTCAAAATCGTCTCAAAGTCTTATAACTCAAGAACGGCTGCACTGATTTTCATGATTAATGATAAATTTTTTGATAAAATGGGTAAAGAATATAAGTATTACAGGTTATTTTATATTTTTAATATCTTTTTAAAGAACTCTCCATTGGCGTCTATACACAGAAGGGCCTTTTATCTATGAACGCCATTCGAATTCTTTTAAACGATTCTTCTGGTTTACAAATTCAAATTTGGATTGTTGTGTTTCTGTGTAATAAATAGTCATAGTTTTAATTTAAGTAACATCAAAACCAGCCAGTGTCCCATAGACAAAAACTGTTAGTTATTACTTTATATTACTTTCTGATTAACCTGGTAGTATAGATAAAAACAAATATGACACAACGAAATAGTTTTATTAACGGACCTTCTTTCTATTTGATGAGGGCTAAGTGGCCAACCTTAAAGTCGGAAGTTTTAAGGCCGCCTAAAGACCTGCGACCAGTTTAACGACTGTTATCAAACGATAACACCAGGATTGATGCCTTTACGTGCCCTCCCAAGCACTCCTAAACAAGCTCATGAAATTTTTGACACAAGTGGTCATCCATCCAACTTCTGACCACTGCCGGCACGGCTTAACCCGGTCAATCAGTAATATTTGACACTCGCTGTGCGAATATAAGTGCTTCTGTTTGATTAGAGATAATGATGTTTCAAACAGTGGGGAGGTTGGAGCATATGTCAATGATCATCCCCTTGGACACCCCTCGCCAATTAGGGAGTTACCAAGCGAAGCAGCCCTTGGAACGGGGATTACGACTTTGATAAAATTATACGTACAAAATGATTTATTTTAATTTAGATTTATAAATCGTAATCTTTCAAATCCTATGTAAAGTTATTAATTATATCAAGTGAAGTATGTAGTGTGTAGCGTATTTAATTATTACATTTAAATAGTAGGTACTAATTTATAGGATATCATTTGATAAAATAATTAAAAACATTTGCACACAACTGCAAACTCACTTAAACATGCTTATTAAATGTACTTATTTTGGTATGCAACATAAGGAGTTAAATTTTTATGACTTTACGTTGTTAGGTGTGTGTTAAAGTTTGCGCCGATTTTAATTAAGTAAATACTAATTTGCGACTAAACCGCTCATGCGGTTTTATTTAAAAGCGGAGGACATTGACAAACGTGTAAATCAAGGGGTACGTGTATCGGCTTGCCACAAAATTGGCAGGTTCGAATCCCCATACGGCTAGGGGACACCAAACACGCAATTATTGCGCGAAAAATGCTCTAAACGAAACACTACACTCCCATTTCACCCACCTCGTTTTTTTTTGTAAATAAATACGGCTGAATAGAAGCAAACAGTCCTGGAGTTTACAACGTCAACCCTTACGTTAATATTTTAACGTCACCTAAACACTCGCAAATGGGGTTGGGTGCAAGCGTAAAGTTAACGCCGGGACTGACTGCGTGAATAAAAACGTAACTGTAACGCAAGTTTAAATTTATGTTTAAAAAATCAAAACAGTTTTTCAGAAGTGATGCAAAAACACTATCAATAAACAACTTAAGATTAAAAATTGAAAAACCTTTGCATTGCAAGGCAAGAAAATTGTAACTTACAAATAAAATGACCCTCCATACGAAGTAAAAATGGGTGCATGTATCAGTATCCCGCGCGAGAAGTAAAACGTTTATGGTATGAATAATAAATCTAAATCTAAATCGCAATCAAAATCGTGTTACCTAGTGACCCTTAGAACTGGTCAAAAACACGTGCGTTGGACACTGCGGCACACAATAAATAAAAAAGCATCGCGTATTCCCGAAATTTAAACAACAGTGGCCGTGATGCCGAGAAGTGCGCATGTTCTTGTTACCATAATATCTTTAACTATTATAAATTGGAGTTGCCATTACTGTCAATGATTTACAGATAATGTAGTCGTTTGGGTCTTTTAATGGGAATACTGAAAAAAACAGTGTTTATCAGCTACAGCTCGGTATCAATGTATGTTAGCGTGAAGCTAAATACAATTGAAATAGAGTCAAATCAAGATTTCCCGCAAATAATAATGACACATTGTTTGGAAATAAAGGCTAGTCAAATACTTTTTTGACAAAACTAAAAATAAATTACCGATAGATACTCGGAGTAGCGGACAAACTCTGGTATATAAATAATAGTTAAAACTGCGACACTTTTAAAAACTCCAATGATTCAGTTAAAAAAACGCTTAAAATGTATAACTTAAACCAATTAAAAAACAACAAATAACACGAAGATGTTTCAGAAAAAAATAAACATGTGGGGTGGAAACAATGAGCTGTATTAAGAGATTTTAGGCCGGCAAATAACATAAAATATGATCAAAAATTACACGGTGCTTCTGGCATGAAAATTACCACAAAACAAATTCATTACCGGTTGTTCATAACAATCGCGGCGAGATTAAATTTAATTGGTTGCAGTGATTTCATACGTAATATGTAAAATAAAACCGGATAGCAAGTTGACAATTATCATAAGCTGTTTGTCCGCGCATCCGTTGTTTCATTTTAGTAGACAAATTATTCTAAACAAGACCGTTGTATATGTACCGTTGACCGTTTAAAGACTGTTTACTTAAAGGACTCTGGATGGTGAAATTATTTACTTTGATACGAATAAATAAAATAACTTACGTAGATAGGTAGGTACTCAATACGCATGTAGGTAGGTATTCATTATTTGGTTCTATTTCATACAGATTATGCAGCGCAAGCAGAAATTTTGTAGCGCGATTTACATTAGCTTGAGTTATTAACATTGAATTTTCCTAAGAATCCCAATTTAAAAAAGGGCACCTTTGTTTTTCATTGATAGTGTAGCTTTCTAAAATTGAAAGAATGTTTATAATTGGATAATAGTTCCAACGATTACCTCATCCATTCATGCATCCATCAACAATTGGCGATCCACTGCTGGACATAGGCCTCTCCTAGTTTGCGCCACTCAGACCGGTCCTTTACCCTCTGAACCAGCGGTTTCCCGCTGTCATCTTTAGGTCGTCAGTCCACTTGGTCGGGGGGTGGCCGGTGCTCCTTTTTCCGAGTCGTGGTCTCTTTCTTCCCCATCAGTTATTAGCCCTTCGAACGAAGTGGCCTGCCCATGGCCACATGAGCTTGCTTATTCTGCGAGCTATGTCGGTGACGTTTATTCGTCTACAGATTTCATCGTTTCGACGGCAAAAATTACTAGTTGTAATTGTACGCGTGGCAGGGTATGGGAATAATAATAATAGATACATAATATACATTATGCTTAACATATATTTGGGTTGTATCATTTTATTGTGCTATAAGTTACGATAATATGTCAATTTTTAGAAAGTATCAATGCATTTAATTGATTCAATCGTTACATTTTTTAAATAAACCACGTAAGTACCTACTAGTATAATTATATCTTAAGTCAAAAATTATTTACATTTTTGGTATTAGCTTTTTACTTACCATTACTATCAGCCTGATTGAATTCTAAAGTGATCAATTTATGGCACCCGAATTAGCTATGAGCAATTTTATCAGTGACTAGACGTCTTTATCATATTCCGTGTGAATGAGTTTCGAGAAGAGCTGTCATCATCGCTTACAACACTTAAAGCCCTTTTTGGAGATGTCCCGATACAGATAAATCGAGACTCTGACTAACAAAATGTCCTTTTGTATCTAATACCAAAAAAAGCGAAAAAGGGTATACACCTTTTTGTCGGGCCACAAAGTGCGAGATTCCGTTTACGCGGTAACAAAGCCCTTACTCGAGGCTCGAGTTGTATAGTAGTAAAAAATATTTTTAGCGTTTCATATATTCTATTTTTCTATTAGTCAATTTGATTGTAGAATCGTTTAATTAGTGACCTTAATTGTTCTATCAACGTAGAACATGTTATATAAAGTCCAACTGAACTGAGCCAAAGTGAAGTCAAACCGAAACCATAAAACCACATCGCTGAACGAATACAACAGCCCACTGAGATGTAAAGCAAATGTATGCTCGGTACTCGAAATTCAAACAGGAACGAGCTCCAAGTTTAGTAGCCCCGCGGCTGTATATTCCTCGTCGACAGAACGATGTTGTGAACTATCGATCATCGCCCTTAATGCCCGGCAATAAGAGTAACCGATGTAAATTGAAGGGGACATAGTGGTCAGGACGGCCGATGCCTGATATATGGTGACCGTATTTGATTAATCGACGCTCGAAATTGAATCGATTCCACAGAAAGGCCTTTCACGTTAAGCGATTGTTTCAACTCTCTCGACTTCGGTAAAGTGATAAACCGAACGTCGCTAGCCTGCAATTGTTTTATTACCTACAGACGTGCTGCTAGTAAACTGCGTTTGCTCTACTCTCTGACTTTAAATACTGGGATATGTGTTCCACTAATTTCTAGTTCTAATGCAGTTTTATATTTTTTTCGGTTCTGTCACCTAAACACAAAATCTGCAAAAGTCCGCAAGCACACATACCTGCTGGGAATTATACGGTTTATGATTCTGTTATACTGGTATTTCAAAAGTACGACAAGTTTATACACTGCAGATGCAGACTAAGCTGAAGATGAACTGCACAGAGGGTATTATCAAGCTAATTATTAGAGTTTATCCAGCTTAATTAAGAAAGAAGCAGGCGTGTTATAGGTATAATGGTTGCACTTGATATTGGAAATTGGTATTTTCGTACTGATTTAACAAGTTTTGTTCACACAATATGCGTGGTGCAATTGCATAACACAACACAAACACCCAAATACAATTCCCAGTAGAATTAATCTGGTAATAGAAATCAAACAGAACATTTGGAGAATATCGTTTGAGAGTGGTTCACAATGTTCACGGATTAATTCGCTATCGACTCCCAGTAGATATGCTTTGCTACAACTACAAGGATTCCAATAATCCAATCGGTACACATCAAACACGAAACACATATACGAAGATGATGAACTATTTTAGCCTAGTGGCAAGGGATCTGTCAGTTCATAATATATATTTTACACATCCATTGCCATTGCAAAATACGTTGCAAATATTTAAAAGCTTATTATATTTTCCCAACAAAAACATAAGTGTGAAAAAGGGGCCAAGTTCGGTGCAAACGACATTTGGGTTGGTCGGCGTCATCAAAAGAGTTGAGACCTAACGGATGTCAAGTTCCATAGCAATAATAGCTATAGCTATAATTAAAAGACAACTTACCTATAATTTGGAAATCGGTCTTTGGTTTGTATATGAATCGAAATACACAAGCTCGAACAGTCGAGCACATTAGCCCTCAATTATAGCGAAATGATGCTTACCACTTTATTACCCGACGGTACTTATCGTTAAAATTGCGTGTGTTAAGAGGAGGTCGGTCGGAGGGCGTTCGGGTAGCCGGTGTCGGCTGGCTAGCGGGTCTCCCAGGGGCCCGCGCTGCGGTCGCGCCGCGCACACTCATTAGAGACGCAGCAGCGCACGCGCCGGGTCACGCGCCTCTCTTCATTATCGACCTCTTTGCCAACTTTATTATTTTTCGCCACGTGCCTATTGTGGCGGTTTTTATTATTTTTCTCCTCGTAAACATCATTTATCCGTGTAATCGGATCCCGTATAGCAGGCAGGGCGGGATAACTAAAACTCTAATGGTATAGAGGACGATCGTGGGTGATACGTGATTCGATCAACATAAACACGCCATTTAGCGGGGCTGGAGAGGTTAATAGCAGTATTAGCTGTCTGCGATGCACACTCATTATTCTATTAGCTTAACTACGAATGAGTGGGTTAGACTTAATAACGAATACCCGCTTAGTTATAAATTTGCTTCGTGTGAATTTGTGTAATTCGCGTCATGCGATCAGATACTCGTATTAAAGTAGCTACTGGGTGGTCCTTAATCATTATTGAAGCTCTCGTGTGAATCTTAATGCTCTAATGCTTTCCTTACTAAAATTATAAATGTAAGTGTGTTTGTTGGTTTGTCCCGCTTTCACACTGCAACAGTGCGACGGATTGAAGTGATTTTCATAGAGATAGTTTATGGGTCATTTGTGAGGATGGATACTAGACTACTTCACTCACGTTCACGACGGGCGTTGGAGCCGATCAGTGGCTTCTCAGGAAGGCCCACGCATAGGAACGAAACTAGTCCGGTGATCCCGATAAACCAACGCGAGTACAGCCGGGTACCCACTTAAAATCAATACAAGTATTTAACATAATAAAAAAATATATGCAGTATGTATGTATTGAACCTCCTGTGACAAAAAGGTCACAATTCTGTTTAATCAGAGTGTACCGTGTAGCTACAACGGGAACGCTGTCTCACCTGTTTTCAGTGGTGCCTCCGTAACTGACAAGGCCCGGACCATGCTCCACCACGCTGCTCCAGTGTGGATTGTCGTAGGGTATAGTGATCCGGGTGTCGGAAGTTCATAGGCCGCGCGGATGCCACAGCCCCGAACAATAACAGCTGGGGCCGGCTGCCTGCGTGTTCCTCCGAAACACTTGGAGGCAATATTAATTAAAAGCGTTTATCAGTTTCGCTTCCCTCTCGCTCGCACTTTCTAATAAGTTTCAACGACTGCAATCTAGTCTAGGTATGATTTTGAAAAATGTGTTTCATTAACTATATAGACAATAAAAAATTACGTACATTTTAGACGTTATTTATTACCATATACCTAATTTTTAATAAGGAATAATGACTTGAAAAATAGCGATAGTTTTCCCCATTATTTTCTATCAAAAACTAGAGATACGAAAATTAAAACAAGTATGTCAAAAATTTTCGTAATTTTATTGTGGACAATGATAATTAATCATAGTTTTCAAAAGATAGGTATATTAACTTTCTCGGTCGGTGTACGAGTAAATTCCAGCTCACGCTGAACATTATTAACATTATTAAAGTGATATTGTATTGAGAGCTTTTCAAAGCGTCCTCGCAGTTGGGTGTCCTTCGCATGAAGCTCAGTCCCTCCGGAAGGCGTACGCTCATTAGAAAGGCCTGTCGGCTTTCCTTCATTCAGAGCTACCATGCGACATGCGCGGGTAAGTTTTATACGCCTGAAATCAAGTAGAATTTGTAAGGGCGCGTGTCGAACGCGTGCCCTATCCCGCTCTATTATTTGCTTGCCTACTTATTTGTTTTTACGTGATTTAACATGTTTATTCAGCGAGAAATTCTCCGGTATTAGCATTGAATCTCAAACACTGTTAGAACCGCGCGTGCACTGTTCCACTGTTTGCTTAAACAACTTGTGATTTGATGATTCCACACTGAAGTTACCTACGCTTTATAACTTATGCTTTTACTCGTTAAACAACGAGGTAAACAACAAATAGTTTTTATCAGTACATTCTACGTAATTGAAACTATTATTTTGAGTCCAATAGGTACATGTTATCAAAGTTATCTTCTAGTATCATTTTCTCACAATTACTAACTTGACTTTACGCATTTTTGACGACAGAGGTGTAAAAAAGATATACATAACAACACACATAATATTGCTCCCTTTCACCCTTAAAGCCGGTAACAAGTATCAGATAAATAATGACTCCCAATACAACACTCGGGGACCTTCAACAGTCCTATAATAACTAGACATAGGTATAACATTTTAATGTACGAGTTTGCACTTCATTCAGTCATCCAGACTAGATGAAGTACTCCATCACCACCTGTAACTATAAGTCACTATGGCTACGCTTGATAGCACCCTTTGGACTGCTGTAGTTAATTGCATGTTTATAAGTTCAAAACGCATTGAACACGTGTACAAATGGCAGACTGACGAAACACGGTGAATGCTTTACGAAATGTGATTATTTCACCCCCGCGACTCGCTTACGATACGTAGTTCGTTAGCAGCAGGTGTAGGTACAGTAGATAGTTAATGTTTACAAGCATCAGTACGACTTGATTTGATTGAACAGTAACAAAAACGACCTTATTTTGAATGGCAGGGGGAATGGATAACTACTAACCTGTTATATAGAGAAAATGCTGCTTTAAAGCTTCTTTCTTTTCTTTCTTTTCTTTAAAGAAATGAGACAATTTTAGTACCCGGTTTCGTTTAATTAATTTAATTGTAAAGGAAATAGAAATATCGAAAACTTTCCATTTAGCTTGGAGTAGTTTTTTTGGGTTTAGCGTTACGATTGGTTGGAAGAGAATGCACTGTGCAAGCTTGCCCTTTGTTCCCCATTATGTCTTACTAGCTGTTCCTTGCGAATTCGTTTACGATTTGACGATGTTTCCATTCACTTTGGCTGCAACTCATAATGGCCCGGTGCAGGGCACGGGTCTCTCTTCACAACTGAGGATGCCTGGATCATACTCCACCACGCTGCTCCTGCGGATTGGTGGAGGGGTTAGTGGCCAACCCGACTGTCGGAAGTTAATCAGGCCGCCCGAAGAACTCCGACAAGGCTTAACGACTGTTATCAGACGATAACAACCAGGATTTATCGGAAACGCCTGACTAGTTTCGGTCTAATACGTGGGCCTTCCACAGGAGCTACCGAGCGGCGCCGAGTGAACAA
>DWLO01001004.1:0-16615 GCA_018245335.1 Dalla quadristriga
GTGGAACCCTTCATTCCAGTTAATCGTTAGCCGAGTTGCTTTGTTGTACGTTGGTACTAGATGAATGAAGTCCTTTAACCTAAAGAAATAGCTCATTCTCATACAGTAAAAGGGATGAATTCCTAATAGCACATAGTACATGTACCTACTACACAAGTCTAGTGTGATGTAATATGACGCATTCCATAGCTTTAACATTGTGCTTTCCAAAGCCATTTCACCGCAACAGTAATATATCGGTACATTAGTTTCGTCAATCATTTGTCCTCTATAATGAAGCTCTTCATAACACTCTAAAATGATGCCCTCCAAAGCAATGTCATCGGCACTAATAGTCTATGCATCAGCAAACTTTACTTGTCAATCGTGTATATGTGTTGCATGACCCGTAATGGAAGCGTAACACTCTAAAATTATGCCCTCCAACGCCATATCATCGGCACTAATATTGCATGTAACAGCAAACATAACTTGCCAATGGTTTCTATGTGCTGCATGAGGCTTTATGGAAACGTAACACTCTAAAATGATGCCCTCCAAAGTCGTGTCATTGCAACTAACAGTGTATGTACCGGCGAACTTATCGACAGATCCCAGGATTATCCACGGATGGCAGGAAGCGCGCCCTTCTGGCGGTGGTCGCGCGGGAACAGCACTATGCCACCTGCCTGCAGTTCGGCCTCGTCAGATTCGTATCGCCTCTGGCGGAACGAGCTGACCTCATCGCCCCAAGTGACCACCAGCTCTTGTTCCAGAATATTGAAGAGGTAGGTTTCACATTTGCATTACATTCTATTAGACAAACGTAACCTTTGTTGCTCGCAGAATATGTAAGCTGAAGTAATCGACTGACTTGATTATGTTTGCTTATCCAGTAATCGAAAGTGTTTCCGCCATATTAATAAGATTGATTTCCTTCTAGATCTTCAGATTGTCAGAAGAGGTGCTGGACCAAGTAGTGCAAGATGACGGGGAGATCCAGACCTCGACGGTGCTTGCAGTCTACCTACAGAAGACATCTGTGATCCTTAGCCTTTATAAGAAATATTGTCTAGGATTAAAGAGAGCTGATTGTGTCCTGGTGAGATTTCAATATTTCTTTTTTTAATTATCAATAAAGATAAATAGCAACAGAAATGTAGTTATAATATCTGCCGCTTTTGCGTTTCCAGGTAAAAAAGTCCAAAGACCCAAGCGGAGCATTCTCACGCTTCTGCACCAGCCCGCCCATACCTCGGAGAAGGCCTGACATCACCTCTCTGGTCCACAAGCCCTTGGAGCAGTTCAGAGAGCTGCTGAGGTTGATGAGGGCAGCAGCAGCCTCTAACGGCGCCGGACCTTACGATCAGTTGGAGAAGAAACAGCTGCAAGTGATTGTGGAACAGTTGCAGGTACTACTCTCAGCGCAATCTACAGCTTCCACTTTGTCTAAACAATAATCGTTTGACCTACTTTGTGTACATAGATATTGACGACACCGTGGTTAATAGATACTGAACTATTACTGAAAGCTTTTACTTATTACTAACTAACAGGACTTTATTGACTGAACCATTTCTGGAAGCTTTTACTTACTCGTACTAACTAATAGGAATGGGATTTATCATTTTTTATAACTTGTGGCAACTTTTCAGGTTGGATACCAAGATGTGACAGCTGGTTCAGGTCTGATGGGACTCGCAGGTGATGGGAAACCGCTTTTATCTGTAGCTGATTTAGAGAGTCGACTCGTGTTCACTAGGTGTAAGGTAATTCAGAAAAAACATTGACCTAGCTTTTTATCTATCTATGTTAGGTCTTTGTTATAAAGTCTAAACATGTTCGCACAACAAACACAATGTAAATATCATACATACATTTAACATTCAATGAATGAACTTAATCCCAGGAACTCCTTACCTTTATATTTGTAACACTATGCATATTTTCAGACTTCATCTCCCTTTGTTGACTGTTTTCACATTTAATCTGTATAGTAAGAATACTTCCATCATTTCATAATTATTTAAGTTTAATTTGTTTTATAACATTAGTAACACATTCGTTTTTTATTGCATTATTTAAATTAAACTTCAGTATTGTATTCAATTTTCAGCCATTCGTTCTAAGCACGGCCGGAAGACAGTGGATCTTTGGCGGAGAATTATCCAGGGTAGAAGGCAGGGCGGTAAGGCCTTACTGGGCTCTGCTGTTCTCGGACTTGCTTCTCTTTGCTACAGTCTCCAGGGATCGAGTCTTGTTTGTTACGGAGGAACCAGTCGCCTTGGGCACTGTTTCGGAGGCTCAGTTTAATATAAGGAAGAAAGGTGAGGACCAATGGTTTCCTTCGTCAGGTCGTCAGTCCAACTGGTCGGGGCGCGATCGGTGCTCCTTTTTCTCAGCTTCTGCCCTAATTCCGAAATTCTACCCCATTGTCTCATAATTGGTACCTAATTATTTCAGCCACGGAATTCCGGTTAATACTGGGTCGTGCGGGAGGAGAGAGTCCACTCGTGTCATGTGCTCCCCGAACACCTGGACGATCACGACCGATCGTGCTACGCGCCCCGTCTATTGATTTGAAGGCTGTGTGGCAGAGCTTGCTTCAAAGACAAATGTAAGTACTTTCAAGAGGTTTCATGACTCTTCAGTACTTATAAACTACAAGTCTGTATCAGGAAAATCGTATTGTACTCTTCTTTAAAAACGAGAGAATGAGATAATATCCTGATATTTTTTTCTGTATTTCAGATATCGAGCTCACACGATGTCCGGAACGCCTCTTGGCTCGCCACTGGACTCTCCCGACCCACAACTGACTTTTTCTCTCGCGACTTTGGACTCCCAGCAGCGCCAGGTATCAGGGTCGAGCCTTCAAAGACACTCAAGCCTGGCTCTCTTACCGGCCAGTTCTTACCGCTCCCACCTCAACATGCTCGTCGAGGAACGCCCTGAAAAGGAAGTCAGGGTCAGCTTCGATGTCAGGCCTATTTCAGATTTCCATCAGTTACAGCCCGTAAGGGGCCCCCTCAGTGCCGTTTGGAGAACAGCTCCCACTCCCGAAACACCATCGGCAAACCTCTCCCCAGCCGATTCTCAGACATTTTCCTCGCATTTCGTTTCATCATCTAGTATCGAGAAGAACGAGGAACGAGCAACTTCTCCTAGCGCTCAACTCACTCCGGATGGTGGAGAAGATTATTCAGAAGCTTCTCCTTGTCGATGGGAATCATTCGAAGCTGATCTAGCTCTAGCAGATTTAGATGTCGATCCTTCTTATAAGCACGCGGTTGAAGAGCGTATATTTCTGCCTGATGACCCGCTGCTTCCGCGTGTTTCATTGCCAGAGCGCCCAACCCCACCAGCTTACTTAGAACTTTGATCCGCGGAGTCCGATCCGGAGATAGCTAAATCTAGCTGTCACTGGACTCGTGGGAAGAAACTGTTTTAAAATGCTCTAAACCAGGAGCGATCAAAATACCACAATGTGTTGTAGTCCAAATATTATACACACCGGGTGTATATTTTGTGTATCCCCGGATAAATTGGGATTGCTTATGTAAAATATATGCAAAATATAGTATTTGGCCAAGAAAAGGCGGAGGCAAAATTTATTGGATTGTTAAAATTATGCTTATAGTTGAGATTAAGGTTGTGGTAGTAAATTTTGAGAGACATATTTTGGAACATTAACAGTATTCAGAAAAATTCGGTATTTTGATTATTATGGAACAACTTAAGAATAAGTCTGACGCCCGTGACAAAACAAATCTGGGTACTAAGGAAATGAATTTTATAGAACTGAATAATAAAATTAGTGTAATTCGCTTACTCAAATAATATGTATGCCAATGTTTTACAATTTACTGTAATAGGATTCTGTGTCAAATATGTAACTATAGGGTACCAAAATGTAGTAGATATTTGTACGTTTCGAAGTTAATAGTTTTTTAATTACTTACATCGTTGCTTCTCGAGTCTTCCGTCCTTTTATTACGATTCTTTTTATTTTGGGGATCTGCGACTTCGACGTTTTCCTTGTCCTCTGATTTATGTTCGATCTGGTACTAATAACTTTACAATAAACTATTTTTTGGAGTAACTATCTTTACTGATAACATTTAAAGTAACCTTCTATTTGAAAAATATATATAAAGTGATTTAAGTGTACAGACTTTAAGCTCTTTGTATCTGTACATAGCCTTACAAATATTTGTACAGGTCATGTGGATATTTGGCGATCATTCGCGATATCTCGTTCATAATAATCCATTGTAGATTTTCTCTTGTTCATTTTTTTTCGATGCCGCTTGTTGTTTTAACGTTTGAGCACATGTCGTAATTAGAGTAATAATAAATATGTGTTACAGTGAAAAATGGTAGTCGATGTTACATGTACAAGTAAAATAAAAAATGTAGTTACCGCTTTCTATTTAACAGTATTATTGTATATTGAAATATATAATATATTCACGTTACACTTAATTACCACTAGTGTACGCGTAATTCCGATTATCGCTAGCATCGTAAAATGTTCACATAACCTAATTTTCCGGGATTTTTGTATGTATATGACCTACCTTTTTATAAAACAAATTCGTAGTTAGAGTCAATAATTTTCGATGTCTTTGGCTGTGTGTACATTTAGTAGTATAATAGATTATGAGGGAAAATTGATAATTTTGAGAAAATATTTTATTGTTCTGGGTTCTTTGTAACATAACTTACTATATGAATTTGGATGTTTTATGTTTAGATCGGAGCAGTTTAATCTAATGATCGATGAATAAAGTGACTGTCAGTGGTAAAACATTTTTTATTTCTTTTCAAGCGAAACTCGTCCCACAATACCGCAACCGATGATCTAGCTGTAAGTTAAGAACGACCTACCATTTTTCTTTGTAACGCCTGATTGTTGTTGTTGTGCTCATGTTAAATGGTGTATTATATTCTTGGTAAGTACCTTAACTTCATTTACAACGATTAATTTGAGATAATAACTAACAGCCTATGCATTCATCAACAAGTCAATTATCCACGTGACTGTTCCATTTATACAGTTTTAATTTGTATTGCAAAAATAATCGACACAACCAGTGTTAATGTCTGGCAGAATCCCTTAGTACGAGCTATAAATTTCCATTTTAGACACGTCGGAGCTCAGCTGAAACTCAAACAGGGGCTGTAGGGAGCACGACAGAAGGTAGAAGCACAAAGAGTAAAGGATCAACACTACATCTTCAGCGATGGATGACGCAATTGCCTGAAGCCGAAGAATTGGATCCTCCAGAACCAGATATGGAGGTAATCGCAATAGCAGAAGACTTTAAATGCTACAAGTATAAACAATATAGAACAGCATAATGAGCAATGTTAAAATAATAGAAGCAACGGATTGGGATGGTACATTTGAATATTTGATTTTAGATGTGGAGTATTGAGGAACTACGGAAAAGATCAAAAGAGTTAAACCTCTTAGAAGTGGCTGACATCGCTGCTAACCATGCTGATAATAAGGATTCAATATTCGTTGAGAAAAAAGAAAATGACCGAAGTCCTTCAAAGAGTAGTAATTCTGGGAGCCAGGTAAAATATTTTGGGACTAAATTTAATATAATCACAATTTATGAACAAACTGATGATGATTATATTTACTTAATTTACTATATTTATGACTATATTTACTTAATTTCAGATAACGGTCCGGACCAGTCCAGTTGTAGTAGACACGATACCTGTCTGTAGGCAGTGCCACAAAAAGTGCTTATCAAAACCTAACAGTCCATTGATTTCACAAAAGGAACCTCCCGTGCACCCTAAACCTAAGCCTGAACCCTCTCCTCAAAATTCAGCTTCGAATAAAAGTTCTACTAGTACATGTAGTGCAAATTGTACTAGTCGTAAACCTAAGTTCTTTTGCCATTTAGAAAGAAAAGGTGCTATTAAAATACGTCCCGAAGATGCCCCTAAGGCTGCCTTGAAAGTTATAGACTCCATCGAACAAAGCCAAAGGATGTTAAAGTCTACGTCTTATGATCTTAAAACAGACTCTCCAGTTTTAAATCATAGTGTCCATTCCAGAAGCCAGACAAAGAGCCAATTGGAATTAAGGAAAGACAATTCAATTATGTCACCTAGTCCAACATCAAGCAGTAGAAACAGTCCACTATCAACTAGTCATACTACTTGCAGTTCTATGGTTTTCAACTCAAGTTCCAATGATTTGCACATGTCAAGTTCAAACATCGCAAATCAAGTCCAGTGCGTCATAGCGCAAGAAAAGTACATAAATGAAGTCAAATGTGTAGAAAGTATAATATTGCCGAAATCAAGATCATCATCAAATTTCTCATCGCCAGCATCAGCGCGAAAAGAACAATTGACGAGGAAAAAGGCTGAAAGTGTTCTAAATAAAGTTTTAGGTATTAACATAGTAACAAAAAGAGAAAACCTTGGTACGTGTCTTAAAACCTCCTCTGTTTTCTTGGATGACGATTCAATACACGAAGACGAAACTGACTTCAAGATAGAAAGAGGTCTTCGAAGGTCTCCTAGAATGGGCATATCGGCAGTTAGCAAAATGAATGGGGATATTAACAAAAAAACTGAAGACATCAATGCGAACGCTAGTGATGGTTTGTCTGATGATGAATTAGAGCTGGGGCCACTTATGTTAATGGGACTTTCTGCTATCAATCCAGCAGCACACCTAATGAGAGTAGAACCTTTTAAAAGAACTTCAACAGCGAATATAGGCACCACCGCTTCAAGGCCAGGCAGCCTTATTTCCATCAAATCCGATTCTCTGGTTCCGAATATTTCTATTGTCCCCCCGACGCCAGATTACAATACTTCTAATAAGACTGTAAGTAGTATTTCACATGATTTCTAGTATGTGGAAGACTTTCTTTTATCGTCACTTTACGATTTTTAGGACGATCTCCTAGACGACTCACCTGATTCGCCAGACGTTCCAGATGACTTGCCCTACGTATCTCTTAAAAGGTACAATTCTCAAATTGTTTATGGTCTGATATAACTTCTTTATTTAATTTGACAGAGTGTAGGTAAGTAAATTAAGTGGGGAACATTTTTATTCTAGATACGGTACAATGTCGAGCCTTGAAAGGTTGCCATCTGATGAGACAGATGATGGTAATGTAAGACTGACCACGCAAGAACCGGAAACGACTCCCAAGCCGACTTATAATCCAGGTAATAGTTTAAAAATGTTGCTAGAAACTATTTATTACGTCTATATACACTTTTTTACTGCTTATATTAACTTACTATCAATTTGTTTCATCAATAACAGGAGCAGCTGGTGGTATTATGGGATGGACAGCAAGGGCTGGGTCATTTGTGGTAGAAAAAATGAACATATTCAGTTATACTGAAAGCGTGCCTCACACGTCGATAGCTCATAAACAACCTTCGTTCTTGGAAAGGTAAGAAAAAAAAAATTCAAACATTTTTGTCTATTTTATTGAGACATAAAGAGCAAGACATAAATCATGTTGAGCTCCATACGAAGTTTTAGTAAAATGTCTTAAAATAATCATGTCATTTATTATTGTTTCCTTTGTTTACGCTCTCTCTCTTGGTCTATTTCAATGTTTAATTTTCATTGGAACATAATCTATTAACAGCTAATATCCCAGTTTTTTATAATTTTTAATATATTTTACTGTCTAACACTATATTATCTTTCCTTTGACACAAAAGGTGGAATACAACAAAAGGGGCAAAGACACGATGAGTATGTGTGGAGTATAATTGATGTGACGAACTTTTTTTCTAGCGTTAAATGTTTGCGGAGTTTAATAGCCATTATAGCAGATTCGTGTAGCTGGTGACACCATATTTGGCTAGTTTTTATTACGTCTAGTATCTAATAAGTTGTATATTAGAATTTTTAGATTATACTCTTTATAAATAACGTAGTAGCTAGTTAAATGTACAATTTAGATTCTTCATGTTTTATGATTGAATGTAAATTTTATTTTGTAAACCTACCAGAAATATACAATTATACATTAGAAATGGATCGACGTTAGGATTTTCAATGATTCTATACCAACATTAGAACTTAAATTACGTAACTAAAAATTTCGTACTTATTAAATTTTATATTAGTATGTCAATTGTTTGATAAATCAGTGTTAGTTATTTAGTTAAGAAGCTATGTACGTAATATTTTTTTAGTTTCGTAGAAATTAGAATAGAAATAATTTATTATTTCTGTTTCAATCTTGACTAACGCTTTTGAACACAGGTGTCTCGGTGTGAGTGATTGGAAAACTACTTTCGATGCTGAAGAAGGAACCGCAGAGACGGGAGAGGGAAGTGGAGCCAGTGGCGAGGAAGCATGGGGCACGCCGTCATCTGGTGATCTCTCCGATAACTTACCAGACTCCGAGCATGGAACACTCTCGGTGAGATACAGTAAAGATTTGTTTGTTATTAAACTGACATATTTCAGACCCACCGCACCCCTGGCCGCACCTCTGATGGTACCATAGATATTTAAGATAAATAATTATAGATATAATAAAACAGCATGAACTCAACCTAGGCTTGGTAATTTAAATAATTATTTTTTTCTTAAATATTTGTTTGTGAAAAACGTAATAACCTAATAAATAGCAATAAATATTGGTATATTACAATTATTATTGTAAAATATGTTACTACATTAATATTCGGCTATTATTACCAAATGTCAAATGACAAATTTTAATAAAATCATTCTCCGCTGCTTCTCTAATATTCAATGATTACGTTGTTGATACCTCAATTGTTTATTTGTATGAACAGTAACTTTACCTTTGCAGTCACCTACAAAGTCCTCTTCATCGTATGCTGGGGATGATGACACAGAATTAATGATGGATGAGCTCCTGATGGCCCCAACAATCACTGGACCTACGACTTTAAGGCCTCTTTTACCGAGGTAATTAATCATAAATAAAGTCATTTTGTTTATTTGATAATTCACGCTTCACTTTACTTAATAAAATTTCAAGTTTTTTGCCGAGATGCATGACTTATATGTATACTGAAGATGCTTCAATCTTCAGCAATTTAATAAGCATAGAATACGCTTCCTTATTTAACTTACTTACATTGATGCTTTCGACGGCTTTACTAGCAGTAACTTTCAACACTTGTATTTGAAAACTTACGAATAAGTTAACTTACTGTACTAATATTACCGTGTCACGTAGGGATGTGTTTAGGAGAAGACTAGAGCCGCTTCTTGAAGAAGACTGCTCTGACAGCGGCAGTGAGGACAACAAGGCCACACCCACAAACTCTGATGACCAGGTGAATATCTTCGATTTGATACGACTAATAATGACTAATTGATAACATTTAAAAAAACAATCTATCTAGTATCTTTATAGAGTAAATAAAAGTTTGTTGTTGTCAGTACAAAAACTAGGCTAGGCGAACAAAGATATCAAAGTCTATCGCGCTAACTAAATCTTAGCATGTTACAAGTGATTAAATTGTGAAAATAATTATGTTCCATCCGAGCATGTCTTGCATGAATCCTTACTGCGTAATAAATGTTTTACTGTGTATTAACCATTTTGTGATTTAGGTGCCTCTATTCCGGGATCTACCTTGACATTCGCGACTTTCACTGATTCGATTAGTTAGTTAACATTACATGGATCATGAATTTCCAAAGGGTCATCAACAATGTTAATATCATCAAAATTATCGGTATATCAACGCGAGGGAAGGCGAACTCATACACTGTGTATTTATCGTTTCTCATTCGTACAGCTACGGAATGGATTCCCAGATCCAGTCTGTATTCCTCGGAACTCTTCAAGGCTAGAGTGAAAGGCTTTTTCTAAGCAAGCGTTGCCTCCTCATACCGTACCAGTTTTCCGTGGTCACGGACGATCATCATGAGCATTATCGAAATTTGACTTGTGGGTTATACCCGCTATTGGCAATCCATAGCATAGTCAGTAGCTAGGTTGTTCTCACATTGTGACTGGTCCGCTGGTGCGGCACTTGGCGCAGGGCAGCGCGCGTGGCCGCGGTGCTGACGGCTGCTGCGTCGCGCCGCTCCGTCCGCCCTCTGCTTCAGAGTCAGGTGAGCGGAGGACGTTGCGTAGTGCGCTTACTGGATGATGCTTTGGCCGGGTACACGCTACTTCTTGCATCGGAATAATTGGACGTATTGGAATAAAAAGAACTTGTCTACATATCGCACTCTTAATGATATACAGACCTAGTAAGACATAGGCTCGAATTGAGTTACGCATACTCACAGGCTTCTGTTAACGTCGTGTATGATTTCAAATTGAAATAACAACGAAATTCACCTTCTTTGTTGACACAGCGTAACAAGGGTCTCTTTCACTCTAATGTGTTTTTGCACCGAATTAAATTACAGAAGAGTTTATTACGTTTCCCCAAAAATCTGCTTTTTTGAGTTAAGCCAGTATATCACTAAGCGTGGGATATGTTTATGTTGTGACGTATGTAAATGTAATTATAACGTGAAGATGAAATAAAAAGATTTGAATTTTGAATGACTCACAACTTGTCAGTTAAATTATACACGGAACCCTCGAACGGTAAATTACTATGTAAAAAATATGCATGTATTACGAACGCCGAAAACTTAACTAAATCGAATTGGTTAAATTGAGTTTAATTTCATGAAGATGATGATGATTATATTGAAACAACAATCTCATGGTTAACCATTAGTTATCGATACAAAAAGTAGCTAGAAAACTTGAGCCATTAGATATCATACATAGATATCACTCTGCCACATGCCACCTGAATACTGTAAATATTACTAATGATGAAATTACTATTATGTTAAAAGAAAATATCAATTTAACATTCTTATTAGGCAACAGAGATAATACAAACTAAAATACAAACAATTGTATTGATAACAATAATTTGTATTGGGAAGTACACAATAAACAGACACCATGATAATACTAACAGAATACATTTCAACAGCAAAGAGGACTTCTTGACTAAAAATCAAAGGTGAGATAATAAAACTCTAACACATGCCACATACTAGCAATTTAATGGAACCTATACAGGTTACAAGCACGACGCATGTAGACCTTCGCAGTTATTTTTTAGAGTTATTTTTTCTCTTAATTCACATTTTCTGGGAAAATTGTAGAGCTAATACAGACTTATTGGGTCCTCATTAAGTATTTTTGTTTCGGACACGGCTTGACATTACTTGTTCTCTAGCCATAAGTAAATATCAATTACAATATTGATATTATATTACCCACATTTACATCAATCGTTTTCGTAGATTTAACCATCGATAGACACTAAAAAATATCATGATACCTACGTATTTTATGAAAGTATTTTTAGGGTAAAATGTGGTCGCTTTTTACGTCTGCCCTAGAAAAGTGATAATCGGATCGAAGCGATTCGTTCGAATAGAATGTTGAATGTATGGGATTCGATGGATGATGCATGGGAACGAATTGCTTGGGGGCGATTGTCACTAGTCAAAGGGGAAGAATTGCTAAAGTTTTAAATTATGATCTATGCAGGTAAGGTGTAATTAAGATTCGCTGCTGCTTAAGACTAGGTTGTAACACAGTCTGCGCGGTGAGGTTGTGTTAAAGACTTGGCCGTACCACCAAACTTCGCACCGTCGTGTTCAGTGGTGTTATATGACAGATAAATTTTACTTAGTATATTTATCATGATCAGTCTTTCGACTACGCCACCTCGCCGACGGATTTCATTATCACCATAGCATACCGTACCGTTTGTTCTCAAAGTCTTTTTACCGTGGTAAAGAATGCTAATATGTAATACAAGGTGGATATGATGATCCAACACGATCAAAGAGTTTGGGCCTTACTTTGAATACAAGGAATATAAGGCACCATGTGTGTTTGTTACTCAATCACCCAAACCTACTTAATAACATCTTGAACGTTGGAAAAGGATGTTTTTCAAAATTTATCCCGCGAGTACAATGGGGGCATTTAACGATGTAAGTTTGTATGGAAAAGCTAATTTAACGCAGGTGGATCTGCGGAAGAATTCTAGCACTTAGTATTCCATCGTAAAGAGACAAAACATAAGAAATATAAAAATGGCGCAGAACCATGTCCAACTGTCTTATCCACCCTGTATTTATACTGCCAGTTTAAGTTAGAGTTGTGAAGGAGACACTGATTGGTGGTGTGATCGCACAGAAGCAGAGGGCGGGGGTGCGGGCGGCGCGCCGGCTGCTGGCACGGGGGGCGCTGGTGGCGCCGCGTCCGAGCTGAGCCCCGACCGGACGCCCACCAACGAGGCGCCCTCGACGCTCTTACAATCTGGTATAGTTGTATTTCTAGCCACTGAAACTGGTCTACCTGATGGTAAGCTGTTGCTGGCGTGAGGGGCGCTAGTGGTGCCGCGTCAGAGCTGAGTACCGACCGGATGACGCTCTTATAATCTGGTACAGTTGTTTTGCCATTGTCTACCTCATGGTAAACTGCTGCTGCTGTGGGGGACGCTGGTTGCGCCGCGTCCAAATTAAACCCAGACCGGACGCCCAACAACGAGACGCCCTCGACGCTCTTACAATCTGATACAGTTGTGTTGCTGACCACTGTATCTGGTCTACCTGACGCTAAATGGGCGGAGGCGCTGGCGCAATCACTTCTGCTTTCCAAGTATCTCAATGTAGAGTGATGATATGTTATTTTATAAACGCCAGCACCTCTGTCCGCAGTTTCAAGAGAGTGTGCGGAGGCGCGAGCCGCTGCTGGTGCCGGTCGCCGGGGCTCAGCCAGCTCGGCCAGCACGCCTTCCACACTCGAGCGCACAACGATCCACAACCCCACGCCGCTCCATCAGTTGTCGCCAGGTACTCTTAGCACCATAACTGATTGCTACTTTGGCGAGCCTCCACACTCCAGATCTTCACGTCTCTACATCAACTGCCGCCTCACGACCTTCACACTTGAGTGCATCTCGATCTACAACCCTACCCGTTTCAAAAGTTGTCTTCAGGTACTTTTTCTCCCAGCATTAGCTGACACCGCCACATGCCGTAAACTATACTAATACAAACGCTTTGTACACAGCTTCGGAGCCGAGCCCAGCGCCAGAATCATCACGGCAGGAGGAAGCACCTCCGCCAGCCCCCGAGGAGAGACTCAGTCCCCGGGCGGAGATGAGGCTAGCGCTGGACCAGGGGAGGGACATGCTGGTAGACCAGGAGGAGGTGTCTTGGGTAAGGTAGAATGATATAAACCTTGCAGTTCATGCTCCAAGCAATAGAACTGCTGAATGTTTTGACCCTCCTTTGTATGTAGAGGTCAACATACAGGACAGCAGACTACGTCCTCACGCTACCAACGATATCTTCCAGACAATCATTATTTCAAATTGATTGGGACAGCCTTCAGGCTCCAGCGTACTTCACCATAGTGCTTTAGGAAAGGATGGATTTCAGTGCCTTCGGCAAAGAACTGTGTAGTTTGTAATATTACTGGCGTGTGCTAGGAAGGCACTGGTCGGTTCGCGCAGCGTGCCAGTGGTCGCGGCTGCAGTGCAAGGCTGCTTTTTTAATGTTCCTGCTTATAAGTCTCCAAAATTGGGTTGTGCATTTTCAAGGCCAGCGCTTAAGCATTCCCTGGATGTTATCGTTCTTTGTGTAAAGTAATGATTTGTGTGATGTGTGCCAGGCTGGCGGGTCCGACCGCTGGTCGTTTCGCGCGGCGTGCCAGCGGTCGCTACTGCGGCGCGTGGCGAGCGCCGACGCGGTGACCCTCTGCCGCGCGAACCCGCGGCGAACCGCCCCTCATACTACTTCGCGCAGTTCTGTATATGCTTGGAAGGGTGAGTTCATTCAAATACCTACAGCTGAACTGCGCGAATCTCTTCTAGCTACTGACGTGGCGATTGGTGATGAGGTTACTGTTTACCTGAGCGTCGGATGTTTTAAGGCCGTCCAAGGTAACAACTGGAACCGACAGATTCACGGAAGCGCTCTAGATTTTTTCTAGCGGTCACCCATCCAACTGCTGGCCGAGTCCGGCACGGCTCAACTTATCAATCAGTTTTGATTGTCACCGCACGGCGCGACCATGATCGCTTTTAATAAGATACAGTTTATGTACCTGCTTAACATAGATATATATTGAGCATAATATTTCTATCCACTATGTTTGTCATGTATATAAGCTAAATTTTGAGCTACTTTTGTCCACAGTGAAAAATGAATTGAATGAATCGCCCTTTTTCTCCTTAAACTAGGTACACGAATATTCAAAAATTTCAGATATATCCGTAATTTTACTATCATAATGACAAAGATTCACATTTTTCAAAAATCTACTTAGAGTTTTACAATTGAAAATGTTATACTGTGTGAGCGAGAGAGATGAAAAACGTGACAGACATCTTGACAGTTCCAGAAAGCGAAACGAAACTTATGGAGATGGAGCAACTGGCACAAGTGGAAGCTCAGACGATGCGTTCGCGGACGCGCTCTCAGTGCCAGAACGGGAAGATGTAAGTCTCATCTAAATGTCATCACAAGCCACAAATCAACTAAACGAGCCACAAATCAATTAATTAAAATTAGCGCATACAAGGTCCGCTCAGCCGAAATAGTACCGTCTGATACTAGCATCAAATGCTGTCAAAGCATCAGACCGAGTTAAAATAGGTAGTTGGTAGAACCTGTATACGGTTCGCCCGGGGCGGTACCACCGTCACACCCATTTCTGTCGTGAAATAATTGTTTTTCAGCAATTGTGTTACGGACGGAAAGGTGTGGAAGCCGGCTATACTTATACAAGAAGCGACCATCTTAGTCCTCAAGGGTAGCAACGCATTTGTGACACGACGCATCACTAACACCTACTAACAGGACTTACAGTCGCTAACAGTCCTTTCTCCTATAGTCCTTATACAAACGAACACTGACCAACTAGCATTCCTATTAACATAACTATAACTATAACATAAATTGTCTACCTCAATAACATTCAAGAATGCCCCAGTTCCAGTTTAACTCGAGTTTTGCATGGTCGCATCCGTTTTTTTTTCAATTTGTATCTAAATTCCAGAATGGGATTCCTTCGTCGCCGCGCGTCATCCGATAGCCCCCGCCGCGAGCCGTTCCTGCTTTCCAGCCGGCCCTTCTCCCCGCGGCGTGCGAGCGTGAGCAACCCCGGCTATTACAAGATTTGCTTTGTCAATGGCTATGTGTGATGCACCGGCTTTAACCACAGGCTGGATTTAAACAGATTCAAAAAATTTCAACCCTCCAACTTGGAGCAAATATCTGGTTTCGCAAAACGCAGTATAGATAATCTTAGTAAAATTATAAATGCGATAATTGGTTTGTTTGTTTGATACGCCTTCACAGCCAAAGAGATTTAAATTGCTATCCATATTAGAAGTCTTTGTTCACAGCTAATCCATGCTACCGATCTTCATAGAATTTGGTAGAGAGATAGTTTGAGTCTTGTAGAAGGTCATAGGATACCTTTGATCCTGAGGCCATGAAAGCATCAGAAATTGAACGCGGATAAAGTCGCTGATAACAGCTAGTCTGCTATACGAAAAGAAAGGGGAATAATAGTTACTTCATCAACTCAGATTCAAGTAATTCGTTGACACTTTTGACAGCGATTCCTTAAGAATATTTTGAATTTAAACTCATTGTATCCAAAAAGTCAACGAATTCAGACAGGATGTTTTCTTACAATTTGGTAATTACACTGGAAGATACTGAGACAATATCTGCTAAAGTAAAATAATGTAGAATAAAAAATACGTCACCTTTTATAAAAACCTAATGTTACACGTTTTTAAGTAGGGACATTTTGAAAAAAAAATTGATAAAGCATTTTGGTAATTATATTTGTGAATTTTATTAAAAACTATTTAAGGGGCATGTATCGGTTTGAAAACAACTGTTATATTTTCAAAATTCTGTCATCTGTCAAAATATTATCCAGTTCCCAAAGGTTTAGGTAAGTATCTACACTTAAGTTTAAATAAGCACTTAGTGAAAACTCGACTAAACTTTAATCAGATGGCTGTTCGCTATTTCTTTAATAGATTTTATATAATAAAAGCTTTAGTATCGGTATTGTTAGTAAATGGGCATTAATACAATACACTAATACATTATTGTGCTAATGCTATGCCTTTAATAGTATAGCTCGAGTAGTTGAAAATGTTAGTTGGAAATGTTAGTATAAAACTGGCCAATGAAATTGCCTTTCAATAATTGGAAACTTTTTAAAAACTTACACGTTATTGTTAAACTAATTGTATGACTTTTTAGCAAAAATATAATGCGTAACTTGTCTAAATTATTAATAGAGTAATAATTATATTGGCTTACTATTAGTATAGGTGTTCAACTTTACACTGACTGTAAAGCTACTCGGCGCTAAGAGTTTCGTCAATTGTTCAAAATTGCTAATTGTTCAGTTTAAATCCAGCTATACGCAGCTCATTATGTTTAATTGAACTAATCTGTCCATTTCGATTAGAACTAATGTTCTGGAAATATATTTTTACTAAAAATCCATTGCGCTTTTCATTGCCCTGCCGCTTAGCATCCGTTCCTCAGTCTTCAAGTGACCTCAAT
>DWLO01001005.1:0-16608 GCA_018245335.1 Dalla quadristriga
CGCTGGATCGACAAAATGCTTCGTGCAGCTTCTTTTATAAGAACTTATACAGGACAGGTACGGAAAGTAGAAAATGAATTATTTATTTTACTGAACCATCTGGAATCATTTGTTCACCATACAAATCAACATAGTAATATTTATAAGGATCATGTCAAGGACTAGTAAAAAAAGAAGGACACAAAATAATAAAGTAAATAATAAAATTACGGACATTTACTTAAGACACATTTTATTTTCAAATAAATACCTAATTTTTGACAGAGTAAAACGGCGAGAAAAAATCCGAATTGTTCTTGATAATAATAATTACTTTAATTTTCCAAATCCTAATTTTAGAATGTGCGAGCAACAAAGATAAGAAACGTAATAGTCCTCTTATATCGCATCAAATTTAACTGTATTGGATTAAACGTTCGTTCTACTTGACTGGATCGATGGATCCAGCGCACGCTGGGTGGAATCCAGAACCCCGTTATTCTTTTTGCTCTCGTTGCTTCGCGATCCTCGTGTAGCCTCCGAGCTTTTTACTTTTTGCATTTTATAAGTACAATGCATATTACGCAAGTGCGCTTAAAAATCAAAATACAAAAAGAAAACTAAATCCAGTATAAGTTTTTTATTCCATACTAAAAATAAATTATTTTAATGTCGGATTTATATATATATGAAAGAGGTCTTTACTGAAGGAGTTCTGTTTATTCACGACGATAATTTTATTATCTTAATCAAAATGCCAAAATTTATTAACATGAGTCCTTGCTACAACCTAATATAGAATTTAATCATAACTTAAGTAAATCGAAATATAACCCGCATTACGCTCAAAATACACCCACCAATTACAAATTCTTTAAAATATTCACCAGTGAGTGACTGCGTAACGTTACTTTGCGTATTAATTTTAATAAAATTGAACATTCCAACAAGGAGCTCTCAATAACTCCAGGCCGAAGTTATGATCGTTCTACAACACTCTAAATTGCTTCGTCAAAGGCTACTGCAGCGCGGGTTTGTTTGCTTCGTTTCGTCAGATGTACTTCAAACATCAAGAGGTTTAGGTACTTCTCGACTCACGGAACCCTAAATCTGACGTCACCACGTTCCCGTGTTACAAGTTATAGTCAATCACAATGCAAAGAATAAGAAACGCATAATGGGAAGTAATCAGCGGCGGGGAGGGCACCGGTACCGCGGCAGGCTCCGACCTCAGTCGCTCCGGCACAGCGCCGCCGGACTCCGCACGACATGTTGCCTCCAGAGCGAGTTGCGAGCCGCGCCTCCGCGATCCTCAAGCGGATCTCGTTACGCGCTCAAAGCACCTACTCTCTCGTACGTATCCACGCATCCGTCGCCGTTCATTCATCGCGGCCGCCCTCCGCCCGCCCTACTACCGCGCTCTCTAAATAGTAACCGCCCGCCGCGATCACGCGAGACACCGCGCGGTCCCGGCGCGAGTCACTTCGGTACAAATCTGTCACGGGACAGCCCGCGGTTAGGTCGTATTTATAATGCGGGATGGAGAATACCCTGTCTCTCCCGGCGACCGCCAGTCGCTCGAGAGGCGGCGAAAACGAATACGTGCACATCCGCTGTCTCATCGCGAACATCCACCGACCCAAGAATGTGTCCAGGCCGCCGGTGGGGCTGGAGCATCAGCTCGAGCCGGTCCGCGAGTCGTCGGTATCGTCAGACACGGGCTCGGGCTCCGAACGGGACCTGTCCGCGGAGGAGGCGCCGCCGCGGCGGGCCAAGAGCAACAGCTTCGCGGGGGCGATGCTGGCGCCACCCGTGGACCACAAGCGCCGGCGGCCGTCCTTCCTGCACCTGAACATCGGCGGCGGAGACCACTCGGGCCCCTTCACGTCCGGCCCGCACTTCAACGTGCCCCGGTTTACGGTCACGGCGCCCCCTGGGGAGCAGCGCCGCCACAGCCATGGCTTCGCGTTCCACGGCTTCGCGCTCCGACGCCACTCTAACACGGTCTGCGTAGAAACTGTTATTAGTGTGAAAGTGTGGTGTTCGCGATCGATAACATACGCACCGGACCTGGTATTTTTTAAATTAAACAAACACCTTTTATGTACTAACTCTCCTCTTAGTTTTATTGACATGGCTTGCATGATTCATATTTAGAACAGGAATGTACAAGTAAATGGAATACTTTCGCATGGAATTACTTTTTGCAAGCATCCAAGAAGCTGAGAATAATTAACCAACCCTTTCTTTTCTTTATCAGTTTACTATTCTTCTGTTTAATTCGAAATTAAAAATTAAATTCTTGTAAATTTGTGTACCGGTCGTAGGCTAAGTAATTGACGACACAAACTACCGGTGAAAATGATTGTGGGACATGCTCATAAAGTTTATCGTCTGTAGCGCCAAACATTTTGTTGTGTAGTTTATAAGTTACCTTGTGATATCATTCGTTATCATAATATCTATAAATATTGTTCATTATAGACACTGAACTGTGCCGAGCAAACGTTTACTCGTTGTGTGTCCTGCGTTCTGTGTCAGTCTAGTGTTTACTTGCTTAGAAACGTGCAGTAAGGCAGTAACGCTAGGCATAATGTTACGCTGGCATTTGCATCCAACCGAGGTGTTTCCATTAAATACACCAAAATTATTATTATCCATATTTTTTATGTAAAATAGCATTATTTAACATTAACAACGCATGACGTGTGTTTTTAAAAAATTAAACTAAGACAACAGCGGCGCTTAATATCAAACCAATTATGTTCAAACGTTGTAACGTTGTTACATTCCAATGTCTAATCGGTTGCTAATTATAATATCTTTAAATTTGTAAATAAATTACGTTCGATAAAGATTTTATTCGAATTTTCAAAGTTGTTAATGTATAACTGGCGGAAAAAAAACGAGATTCGAAGTTTTAAAGTCGTCTATGAATAACTGGCAAATATGTCCGGCAGAGTCTCCACCGCAGCGAGTCGATGGTGTCGCTGGCGTGCTTCAAGACACTGTCGCAACTGGTGGCTGGAGACGGCAGCGAGCTCCACCAGTACCTCGCCGCCAACAAGAATATCAATGTCGACGACAAGGACGAGGTGAGATATTAGCTGTTTTTATCGGATTTTTGTACAATAATGGCGAGCAAAATTACGAATGGTTTGTCTCTACCAAAAACTTGGTATATAAAAAAAGATGTCTAAATTTTTCCGAATTTAATTGCCAAGAAATTGATCAGATCACATGTTTCAAAAGTATACTTGGACTTTTAAAATCATTGAAAATAATGGAATGTGCTAGCGAGAGGGATCCGAAACTAGTAACAGCTCTTAACCCCCATTTCAACTTTAGTGGTTTATTTAATTGCTATAAAACTAACTTATACAACTTGGCCAAATCCAAACTATTTTACCGGTCAACGCACGAAACTTCGGAAGCGTGAAAATTAGACAGTATTTTTTTTTATGAATGACGCAAGCTAGAGATTTTGAAATTGAAACCCTACTAAGGAGGGATGAAAATAGTGTTCAAATGTGGGAAAATAGGATATGAACATTGTAATAACGCGAGAGGCGCCGCGAGCACCAACTAGTTTCGTATAAGTTACTGACGACGTTAGCAACAATGTAACTAACCTCGCCCACAAGAGTAAACTACACATAATATCTTCAATATGTATTTTGAGTTTAGTTTGAAGATAAAATTATTTGCAATTAACTTATCTTTTATAGCCTCGTATTCGCATTCGCAGTAATACTTTTTCCCGCCCAGAATAACAGGGCAAATAACATAGGCTAAACAGTTTAGCTTTGATTTTAAACACGGTTTTATTGGGTACTTAAAAAGGTTTTGTTACAGTAATTAGTATTTACCAGCAAAAATTACTTTACCATGCAACTATGCTTTCAATCCATATTTTAACACCATCGATTTGAAAGGTATAGCATGATAATTCGTTCTACTGTCACTGAGAAACCGTTCAGAAAAACGCGAAAGTCACGCCATTATTAAAATATTTTGCTCTATATATAGTATATAGAAGTTTTAAAGATAAAATCACAATGAACGATAAATTATTCTCGCAAAACACAAAGACAATTAAATAGCCAACATGAAGACGTGTTGACAAATTAACAATGAATATTGTTCTCCAGGTTGTTGGAAATGCAACAAAGAGCTATGCCATATAAATTTTTACGTACTTTTTTGTACGTACCATTACCCAAAATTGTAACAGATATAGGAAACTGTCCAAAACAATATTAAGTTTTTACAATTTACACAGGTTAATAAGAAATAAGTTAAGTTTATTTTAATTTGAATCGGCTCAGTTTATTGTTAATAATTATCACTTATCACAAAATCTCTAAAACGAAAATCAAGTAACTTTAAAATGTATATGTAGCTTACTTACATAAAAGTACATAATTCCTAAACGGCACGTACTTTTTTCTTAATTAATCTTTAAAAATATTTTATTTAATATTCTATGTTAAACGGGAAAAGTTGTAGATCGGCTAGTTTAAACAACAACTTTTATTTTTACGCATGTAACGATAGAACGGCACAACGGCGCTCATGTGCGCCAGCGAGGGCGGTCGCGCGGCGGCGGCGCGGCTGCTGCTGGCGGCGGGCGCGGACGCGTGTGCGAGCGACGCGGACGGTTGGACGCCGCTCGCTTTCGCCGCGCGCGGCGGCCACCTCCCCGTCGTCAAGGACCTGCTGGACGCTGGCGCGCGCGTCGACTCCAGAGACTGCGTGAGTATGCGTACCCATACCAGTCGAACACTTGTCTCTAGCTGGAGCGACTACAGACGTGGACTCTGGCGACCGGAGCTGCTGGACGTCCACGTCGGGTCGCGCGTCGACCCCAGGAACTGCGTGAGTACCCACTCCAGCCAGACCAGTACGCTAGCAGGATATGACATGGATGTGGACTCGTGCGACCCGAACAGCCGGGCACAGAAGCCTATTGTCGCACGTGATCCCGTCTTACACTTGCGGACACGGACATAGCCCGTTCGGGAACTGCGTGAGTCGACACGCTAGCATTTAAACCGTTATTTTTGTAAAGTGCTTAGAATGTAAAGCAATTTCTACATGACTATAATTAACTCGTGTGTGTGTAAAAATCACGTGGCGAAAAAAATTGCATTTTCAAAGGCTTGGAGTTGCATCAACTATCGGTGGCCTAAGTATATCCAGCAGTGTACTCAAATGTATGGATGGGGGATTGGATCCTCACTCTAACAAAATGTAATGGGTGAAACTCCAATACTTATCAAGTGGCAGTAATCTAAAAAAAACCTTTTTGGTTATCTGCTGCTTATCGGAGTCATTTCACCACGCGAGGGGAGGTTTTAGTGGGGTGGATTTTATACACGAATGCAAATACATAACGGCAGCTACACGAACACGAGACACCCCACTCAATATTCGATTGCTGATACATAAAGCACCTCTTAACAGATATTGTTCAGATAACGATGCCACTCCAAAATGATAATCCCCTTATTCAGAAAAACCTCATTTAACTGGTGATCATGTACAATGACATGATTTTTATTCAAACCACAAATGCTGGAAGTGTCTGGAATACAATGCATTTGCAAATGTGACCCAAATTTCGCTAATAGAGCAATGACCAAAAAATGTTCTGGACTGTGCACTCGAATTTTATGTATTTATACTTGAGGTGGAGCTCTGCCAAGATGTCAGAGACATCTACACATTCTTAAAACTGGTCAAAATATATAACTCCGTAGCCACGTACGGAACTTCTTTCATAAACAAAGTATTTTTAGAAAATTTCTACTATGAGCAATTATCGTATTCAGCCGTATGGATCACACGGCGTTTTAATCAATCAACAAATGAAGCTAAACAAGTGATTTAAATTTACAAGGGCTGTTTGATATACCTATAACAATTTTTGAAATGTTCAATCGACATAAAATTTAAAATTATTTCTGCAGTAGGTATGTTTCGGACACTTTCGATACAGTTAATTTCAGAGTTGATAAGAAATATTTCATCACAGATAACTATGTGCATATAAAAGTAATATAGAAAACAACTTATTATTACAAGGACCCCTTTATGTATCGGTGTCGAAAAATTACCTTTTTATTTGAATCAAGGAACATAATTTGTGATCAGCAATATAATTTGTGAAGCTTATGCAAGACGTTCTCGGAACTGAGTAGTTCTCAAGAGATCGCGTTATTAATTTATGACTGTCGGTTGACAGCAGAACATGCAAATGTTAAAGAAAAGTTATGCACAACACGAAAAAACGTTATGAAATATTAGGTATTTAATTTCTGCCGCGAATCGTTTTGACCTGAAACTAGAAGACTAGTCCTTTTTGAAGATTGTTGATTGAAACGAATTGCCATCTTGGAGCAATAGTCGTCCAACTTACAATGCTCAGTATGACAATGAGAAGAATTGATAAGGCACATAGATCTGAAAGTATGATCAACAGATGGACTTGCCAGCATCTTTCGATTTATTAATCAAGATTAGAGTACAGTACGAGTTTATTGTAAGTATGGGTTTATTAAGAACATAAATCGCGTATACTCGTAGTATTGTGTTACAATGATAGGAACAAACATAATTTTTATAGCTTGTGCAGCGTATGTTATTAGAATGTGTGTCAACTCGAACAGCACACAGATTTTTCGGTAAAAACAGTAAGCATATTACTTACTATAGGATTCGTGAGTGACTGTACAATACAAAATTCCTTTATTACACACCAGAAAAAAAAGATACAGAAATGAATTTACAAAGTTCGTACAATGGGCAGTCTTATCACTTAAGTGCGATCGCTTCCAGACAACCATTGAAAGGCAAAGATGAATAATGTGTAAGTGTACTAGTGTGTTCATTTTAACGGGTAAAAAAACACACGTGACCCGTTTACCCGTTGCAATGGACAAAGTATATAATTATTAAGAAATCACTGTGATCTGGAGCGATACCAGCCTACTCATAACAGGGGTTTGGTGAAAAACAAAATTACAAGAAAAGGTGTTCGCAATGCAATCAGCAAATCTTAATTGTAATGTTCAAACAATTCGTTCCGCGCAGACAGTGATTTACCTACTTGATCCAGCAGTCGTGCTGATGGGTTACACATTACACATCATATTACTGTGACACGCACTTGGCGTGATGTTGAGGCTAAACAACGAGACATTACTATCTTGATTTATAATGTACCGCAGACACAAGTAAAACAGATTATGTATTACTGTCGTGTATGCATGATACGTAGGTACATGAAAAGCACATCGTTAAATGGTCGTTCAGAAATACAGGCTAAATTAATTGAAATGAAAATTGACAATGCATAAACATTGTTTCTTGATTTCTCAAGTGAAGAATTAATCTTATTAATGAGCTAATAAATCAGTAAACAAGCCTTTATTTATTTGTGTTATTTGAGCGTATTTTTGTTTGACCTTGGATTTGACGGTGTTTTCGACGATAGCGAAAATAAAATAGACCACAGAATTGGTTCTCCCTTCTTTAGATTTAAATGATCGTCCCGCTATCGCCTCGTCCGTCGCTGTAGTCGAAAACGATGCTACATATGTAGATCCTAGATCTTCAGTCGAACTGATTTTTCATGATAACAAATCTATCTGTTTTTTTTCAATAGGGTGGATGGACACCACTTATGTGGGCTTCGTATAAAGGACACGAAGAGGTCGTAGCTATTTTGTTGGAGAAAGGAGCCGATGTCCACGCTCACGGGAACTACAATATCAAGTATGTGATTCCTACTAATATAATAAATGCGATAGATTTAAGCATGGATGTTTGTAACTGAATCACGCAAAAACTACTAACCGATTTCCGAACATGGTGTATTTTGATGTCTGGAAGAAGGAAGTTTTTCTTCATTCTCCTTTATCCAGCCCTGCTGTACTTAGTTAGCTAGGGGATGAAAACAAATGAATTAGCAGAAGACTATTTATTATGTAAGTACTTATATATATTTTTGAAAATGTAACAAAAATAAATACACATATAAATTGTCAATTTCTTAATACGACATTTAAGGCAAACACAATAAGTAACTGTTTTACACAAAACACTGCTGATTGAATGATGAAATATTCCTAATGTTTTTTTATTTTGTCCTCCAGTAAATTGCAGCAAATTACTATAGTTTAGTACCAACTGAGAACTTCGTGCATATCCTGGATGTTTTGAGCAGTATAATAATGAGCTATTTATAAGTTTGTCATAAACATATAAACAGCACGTTTTAGTGCGCAAATTGGATACGTCGAAAAATATTTTATTGCTTCTTTAATAAATTAGGATTACAATCGACCAGATAAGATTATTCTTTTTTATACCTAATAATGAAACCATGAAAATGGTGAATGACTGTAAATGAGACGACATTTTACAATTTATATTTACAGTTTGCAGTTTATATTTATTTATTGCTGATTGTTTACGTTATTGGTCATTGTCATGCGAATACTGTAACAGCGCCCTTAAATATGAAACTTAATGTAAACATAAAAATATTACTTACTCTACTCTACAGTTGAGGCATTTGTGGCAAGACTTATGAATAGGCTGGCTAAAAGGTTCTAGTTAACAATAATATGGAGTTCTGTTGTAAATTAACGAAGAGAAGTATTCAAGTATAAGTATATAAACAGATAACTCGCTTCGAAAATAAGAGCAGATTCTTAAATCGACGGGTAATGTTTGAATGTATACAGATGGTTTACTTTTAAATGAGTGGAAATGATGAATATTATTGTGCTAAGAAAATTGGAAATAATATTTGATTCCGATCTGATCAGTGAAATGTATGTAAATGTATTATCTAACAATAGAAATATTTAAAAACGTAAACATTAGAACACATCAAAGCTTAGAAAACTATTTGTGAAAACTGTTCTTTTGTAGTTTACCTGAGCTGAAGTTCTGAGAGCTAAAAAAGTTAGTAAAAAGGTGCTAATTATACTGTGCATAATATTATTTCTTGGCACTGTCTACCAAAATGTATTCACTAATAGAAATTATCGTTATCGTATTTGTTTTCTTTAACTAGGGTCGCGACGTGGGTCCGTGTGAAACAGTGAATATTATTTGCATTACAAAGAAAGTTTACGGAGTCTAATGTAGGATATAGTTTGAATGTTGTCAGTCTGAAAAGTTATTATAATTGGGACACTTGGGATAAAGGTATTTGTCTATAACTAAAAAACCGTTTGAAAGATATAAGTTAGTGTATGCGGTTTCGGCGACCATTCGCGACAAAAAAAAATCGCAGACAGACTAAAATTCTACAAAAGCGTGGTTTATGTTAAGGTGTCAAATAATGTCAAATAATAGTGTATAAATAGCGTATTATATTTAATTATTGACCTTAATTTTAATATCACAGACAGACACTCCAATTGTCATTATTGGTAAGATGGTTCTTGACTGACAGTTTCCTCCAAGCTACATAAAGGTGTTAAAAATAGATTTTAATGCATTTGTAAAATATGTCTACGAAAATTTACACTCCGAATAATTATTGCTTAGACTAAAATATTCCCGGAGACGCAAAACAAATGGACGCAGGCGTACAGTGCGGGCGATATTAATAGAACTGCCTTCAACTGATTGTCATTCTGACTGTGGTTCACTAATTATATTTGTATTTTGTCCACTAATACGTGGCATCTAGTGTCCTGTTCAAAATTCATCTTACCAATTGCAGTGTCTGTGTGTAATATTGAAATTAAGGTCAATCATTGAAAGGAATATGCTCTTTATATAACATCTAAACATGATGAACCATTTTTAGAATTTTGGTCTGTTTGCGTATTTTTGGCGCTAAATGCCTCCGAAACCGCTGAACGGATTTTGATTAAATTTTCAGGGATTGTAGGGAACAGTTACTTACCGTATAGATTATTTAGACCGTTTTTATCAAACGGTTTTTCAGTTATTCTCTTTTCTCTGTTTTCTGTAAGATTTCATGCGGGCGAAGTCGTGAGCTCTCCCTAGTCTGTAATATAATAAATCTGTAACATTTAAAAATTTGTACATTGAATATTTTTTGAGAATAATTTTTTTTTGTCTGTCTGTTTGTCTCCCTCTGTACGCGCATCACGCCTAAACCGCGATACGGATCTTCATAACTTATATCCTGATAAACATTTAGGCTATTTTAAATCCTGGAAAACGCGAGGCTTCTTAGGGGATGTGGGTTCAAAGTTTGTATGGAAAAACATCAAAATGTCTGCCGATTGGTTTCAAACATTTAAACGGCGTTCATGATTGAAAAAATGTTATACGCTTTTTAATATTTTAATTTAGTAGGCCTAGGTTTTAGGACAAGAAAGACAGATTCACATTATTCTGCTGAATGTTGTCATCCTATCTATTTTGTAATTCTTATTTATTTGTTAAACCGGTACATATTTAAACATAATGTACTGTAACAGTTCCCTGGTATGGGCGGCGGGAAGGAAGCACAGCAACGTGGTGCAGCGGCTGCTGGCAGCGGGCGCGAGGCCCAGCTCTAGCGACAAGTACGCCACCTCGGCGCTCACGTGGGCCGCGCGCGCCGGGGACGCGGTCTCCTCCGCCGCGCTCCTGAAAGCGGGCGCCGACCCCAACACTGCGGGGATGTATTGCTGGACACCTCTGCTGCAGGCCGCTCAAGGTACCTGTATCTTGCGACGACTTACTCCCTAGGCAACCAATACAATTGTCAAAAATCAAGGAATGAATAATCGAAATTCAACCTATAATAGTCCACTGCTGAACTAAAAGCCTCTCGCATATATAGGAGGATTTGCCCATAATCACCACGCTGGGCAGGCGGGTTGGTAATTGCAGGAGATGTTAGTTGCTGCACAGATAACACTACTCGTTCTCCGTTATATTCCCTTAATTGCCGTCCCCAGGAAGAGGAGGGGTGGTGACAATTGTATTCTGTTCTTCCGTCACCACACGGTTTATATAGTTTTATGATGACATTCAAAAATTAACACTAGGTAATAAATAATAATAATGTAACTTAACGTTTTTTTTTTTAATTTATTTATTTTAATATAGACACTTTTCTGCAGGGAACCACTTCGAAATAATACAGATGCTGCTAGAACACAAGCCAAATGTGAACGCGTTAGACAAGGACGGTTATACCGCTCTCGCGATCGCCTGCAAAGAGGGGTACTATGAGATAGCGCTGGCCCTCATCAACTCTGGCGCATATATTAATGTTCAGGTAAATTACAAAGAACTTATAGAAACTTTAAAAAATATATATAGTTTTTGTATGTAATTGTACAATAAAGACAATGTAACAGAACATTTTTATATGTGAGAGTCTTACATTAATTCAAAAAAGGTAGATTCGTTACCTCTGTATCGCTTGTGATCTCAAAACCTATGACCAGTGTCACAGGTTTTGTTTAATCGCTCACGGAGCATGGTCTTGATTGCATGGGATACGACAACATAGCCGAATTCATATTGAGTACGTCTCACTGTCCCTGTTGATGGATTTTAAAGGTGCACGTTTCAAGAATTGTAACTGTGTGGCTGATTTTATTAGTATTTTCCCCTAGCCCAGTATTCTCTAACGCGATGTAAAAGGGTACTGTATCTACCTATTTGTTTTAATCTAAGGCGAGAGCTTTAGATTTTAGACTATTGGAGATGGGTGTGTAAATTAACTATTATAACTTCTTATTACCGCATTCCGGGGGGTAATAAGAAGGGGCGGGGGGCGGATACATACAGAAAACCCCACACCCAAGCAAGATCCGAGTACAAACATTTAAAAAAAAAGACAAAGATTAAAATCATCCATGCTCTTAACAGACAATAATTTAATTTCTCTTTTCTTTTATTATCCAGGACCATTCTAAAGACACGCCCCTAATCCACGCAGTGAAAGGGGGTCACAAGAACATTGTGGAGGCGTTGTTGAAGAAACACGTAGACGTTGACTTGCCGGGCAAGGACAAGAAGACGCCCGTCTACACCGCCGTGGAGAAGGGCCACGTTTCCATCTTAAAGCTCCTGCTCACCTCAAACCCCGATCTGGAGCACTGCACTATTGTAAGCAACTTTCCCGTAAACAGGTACAACCGGTTCCTCAGCAAAGCGCGATTCTCGCTCAACATAGGAAAAGCTGGAGCATACTGTATAGCACTGCTCTTATTTGGTGCAATGATTAGCGGGCGACCCGAATGTCGGAAGTTCTAACAAAGTACCTACCAGCCCTAACCGAATCACGGAAGCGATTATGAAATTTTTACACATAGTTCGTCCCATTGAATTTTCAAGTGTCCTCGACGTTGTTCAATATTAACAAACGTAAAAACAAAACAAAATTGGTTGCTACCCTCTAAAAAGACTTCTGTTCATTCAAGGTCATCGAGTGCATCTCGTGGCCCTGTCTATATTCTTCTACGATGAATGATGTAGCGAATCACAGTCAAGTAAAGCTACAATAATTAATTTTACCAGACGGGCGATACGCCGCTGCTGCGCGCGGTGCGCTCGCGGCACGCGGAGATGGTGCAGTTGCTGCTGGAGCGCAAGGCGCGCGTGAGCGCCGCGGACACGCGCGGTGACACCGCGCTGCACATCGCGCTGCGTGCGCGCTCCAAGGTACGCAAAACTTAGTGAAGCCAAGGAAAAACGATAATCTTACTTCTTACTATTCTTACAATATTTATATTTTCTAAGTGGACTACTACTATGTATGACATAAGGCTCTTCAAAAAAGCCGCAATAAAAGCTCTCCTTCAGGGTCAGCGACGCATTGGCCATAAACTCTGGTGTTGCTAGTGTCCATAGGTGATGGTGACCACTTACCATGAGGTGACCCGTCTGCTTGATCGTTGAGCTACAATTTATTTTAAACAAATGCGTAAATTAGTTTGTTTGGAACGCCTTCATGGCTAAATCACTCAGTCGTGCTTCATAGAATTTTGTAAAGAGATAGTTTGACTCACGGAGAAGGTCATAGTATACTTGTAAACCCGAATGTTGTCATAAGTTTTATGTTAGGTGTCCTCTTTGATTTTTAGTATTTTTATTGCCATTTCCGAGTAAATTAACCGGTTAGTTAATTTATTGTCCAGTCAACAAATTAAAGTTGAAAATTTCCTTCTTTTCAGCAAATAGTTGAAATTCTACTTAGGAATCCGAAGAACAGTCAATTGTTGTATAAGCCCAATAAGTTAAACGAGACGCCATATAACATAGACATGAGTTACAATAAGACGATCCTGGGGCAAATCTTCGGCGCTCGCAAGCTGAACACTAACGAGGACAATGAGAACATGCTCGGCTACGAGCTGTACAGCGCAGCGCTGGCCGACATGCTGTCCGAGCCCAGCCTGTCCGTGCCCATCACGGTGGGGCTGTACGCTCGCTGGGGGTCTGGCAAGTCGTTTCTGCTGAACAAACTCAAAGGTGAGATCACCCAATTGCGCTTAAAGGCATCAACGAATGTATGCAGTATGCTCGCTGAGGGTCTGGTAATTCGTGTCTGCTGTACAAACTAAACGGTGAGATCAATTTTACTCAAAACTACTTGGTTGCTAGCCATTTGTGGGCCTACCCAGAGCATGGGCTTTACTGAGGATGCCTGGAGCGTACTCCTCCAGGCTGGTCCAGAGCAGATTGGTGAAAGGGTAAAGGGCCAACCTGATTGCCGGTGTGTTCAACGAATGATTGTACGATTGTAGCTGTTATCTGTAGAAAGGACCTATAGTTCAAAATAAAATTAAAATCAGTACTGCAACTGTTTGACTAAAAGAAGATGAATGAATAACACAACAACTCCGATAGTAATTTTTTTTTAAAGTTTGGCCTTAACCTCTTTTTTCATGTTCTCAAAACAATTACTTAATTGTTTCAAATAGTGGTATTTCAGGGATATAATATAACCTTCCATCCATCCTATATCGATATATATCGAGATATATATTAATACGCATTTATGCATTACTAAAGTCAATGTCATTATGTTCAATGTTTAATTAAACAGATGATGAAACAATAGAAAACCTGTCAGCGCTTAAGTAAATTGCAAAGTTATTTAATGTTTATAAGCGTGTTGAGTTGCGCGCGTTACAGTTAAGTAAATGTGTTAAAAAACAGATATGGTTGACTTATGACTATTATAATGTATGACATTATTTTAAGCTTGAAATTGGCATTGTTTTTTTTATATGTGTAAGACTGGAACATATAAACAGGTTAGGTAGGCAGTACGGGCACCAAGAACTGCTGTTTCCCAAACGAAATTCACCTACAGGCAGCAGTGTTATTTCAAACTTTGTAAATAAATATTCCTCCGTGGCGCGTCGGAAGTGACTCTGACCGACGAGCTGCCCACTGCCTTGATCACATAAGCTGTGTTGTTTACTGTGTTTCCCTAGTGCGGGGGTGTGACTGTCAAAGTTTTTAATTTATTGAATGGCATTGCAGAGGAGATGAAGAACTTCGCCCGTCAGTGGGCCGACTCCGGTTGGGCGTGGTCGTGGGCCGTGACGTGGGGTGCGTGGCACGTGGCGCTGGGCGTGGGGGCCGTCATCGTGGCGGTGGGCGCGCCCGGCTACCTCGCCGCCGGCATATGCTGCGCGCTCTTCGCCGGAATATACCTTTGTTTCTACCTAATGTGGTATCTGGGCAACAGGTTAGTTGCATCTCGGTTCGTTTTCATTTTTTCAAGATCGACCCGTCACCGGCTCTACTGAGCACAGGTCTCCTCTTACGTTTCTCACGGTATGGTTCATCGGAAACCATCTCTGATCATCCTCTACAGGTAACGGGCCAACCATCTCTGATCATCCTCTACAGGTAACGGGCCACCCATCTCTGATCATCCTCTACAGGTAACGGGCCATTTTTTAGGATCGTCGGGTTAAGGTTATAGTGCACCGCGCTGGTTGATTATTTTGACAGACTTCACACGCCTTTGAGAGCATGACAATGAACTTTGCCATGCAGGTTTAATCATGTCTGCGTAGTCTCATTCCCTTTATTAATTAGCCCACGTTTTTACAGGTACGAGTGGTGGTGGGCAGACGGCCTGATATCGGCGATGGGGCGGCGGTTCAGCGCTTTGCTGCTCCTACTGCAAGTCGTATTTTGCCACCCGCCGGGACCGAACGATCCTCATGCGCTTCCTGCTACGCCTATCAGGTGAGTTACATTATATTCTTATCAATCTTAACGATTATCTGCCATAAAACTAAGTTATTTTGGAGCGACTTAATTTTTTTTTACAGTGAATTATTATAACTTGCTTTCGCCCACTGGTAGAAATTCGACCATAATCATTAGGTGAGGGTAATGTTACAGGCATGTATAAATTCCAAAATGATTACATGTATAGATTGTGTATACATAAGCTTCTCGTTGATGAATTTTGGTACACTCGTGCCTGTGCCGCAGGTTCCACTTCACGGAGGGCATGAAGGGCGGCGCGGGGCAGGAGGGCGAGGCGCTGGTTGTGCAGATGCTGGCCAGCCTAGCAGACGCGCTGGAGGGGCAGTATGGGCGGTTGGCCACGCGGCTCGCGCGCGCCTTCCGTCCGCGCCCCCTCGCCTCCACCGCCAGCTGGAAGTGAGTACACCGCGCTGCGTATCTATACTCCTACAGTACTTATCTCCCCACTCATCAACCATATTAGACTAGACACTCAGAGGCTCTGCGAAACTGACTGCTTTACGAGTCCTCAGAAGCGCTCATAAAATTAAGTCACCATTACCGGACAGTCACCCAACTTTCGACCGTGGACGGTTTAGTTACGATGGACACTCGAGCCACCTAATAATAATAAACTGCGTCGCCGAACAATAAGTGTCAACTCAGCAAGTGATGTTTCCAGATGGCGGCGAGCGTGTTGCATCCCGCACATCGTGACGTTCGAGATCAGCTTCACCTGCCTGCTGATGGGCGTGAGCCTGCTCATTCTGTACTTCACTGAGACCGATGTCGACCCACAGTACGCGTTTGTTATTTTATTTACAGATATTTATAATGTACACAACATAAACTTGCATAAGCAGACAGAGGATGGCATACACACGTTATGTTGTTTTCTCTGCCAGTTTTAGTTTAGTTTTTGTTATGCCGTGTATTGTAAAACCAACTCCATGGTCTAAATGTTTCGACAGATTAAAACACATTTATGCTATCGTCTCGGTAATTCATACTGTTTTGTTTTGTGCAAAACTAAAACTGACTAAAACTATTGCTATGTTTGGACTCGTATAATAATATTTATTATATCCAGACACTATCTATAGTTAGGGGTGTAAGACATGAAGTATCATGCCGACTGGCCACACACGCGCCGGACTTGTGCAGTCATTTGATCCTGTAAAGGGGACCAGAGCGAGCTTGAGATTTACAGGCAACTTAATCACGCAGAACCGTCAGGCAAACCTGTCAGGTAGACCGGAGCGTATGTGGCCTCCGTTAAGTATTATATGTGGCTAAGTTTATCCGGGCGGGTGTGTCAGGCGGCGTGACGTGCAACAGGGGCTGATGGTGGGCGCGCTGGCGGTCGGCGGTGCGGTGGCGCTCGCGAACGCGTACGCGGCCGCGCGCGCGCTCGCCGCT
>DWLO01001006.1:0-16606 GCA_018245335.1 Dalla quadristriga
TCGCTTCAAGCGATAAGACCGCCCATTGTCTACGCCCTTCTGTTTTTGTGTTTTTAATGTATCTCATGGTGTCAAATAGTGTACAATAAAGAATTTTTGTATTGTATTGTATTGTAATTAAGTTTAAGTTTGTGAGGAAGTATTGATGGGTTAGCTCCTAAAGGGTCGAATACGGATTTAAAGTGTGTTTGGAAAAACGACTTAGCAGGTGGAGCCCCAGGCAAAGTCTAGTTACATTATCAAACACGTTTAAATGACATGTATAAAAATAATGAAGAGAAAGCAAGATACATTTTATAGTATTAAACTAATCAAGCCATTAAAGTGTGATGATAACATATTAGTACAGTACTTGTGATGTTGGTCTATAACTCTATGCTAAGTGACACTTACCTATACACTCTCCCAGGTGGGGTGGGTTGCTTCTGTAAGTCTTTAGGTATTGGGCTGGGAGACCTGGATCTACCCCTTCTTCCGCATGCGATTTCCTCTTCTTTGTGTTTGCGAGCCTGGTTCTTCGCCTTATAATACTCATATAACCCTAGTTTTTCCCAGCCCTCACTGAAACAGTTTAATGAAAACGTATTATTAACCAACGGGTAAGAAATTGAGATGTTAGAAATGAAAATAATGATGTCATTAATACGTACTTGTCCCTGGGTCTTTCATGATTTGGAGAGGCGTAGAAGGCATCGACTGCTGCTAGCAGTCTCTCGTTGGGGGGCGCTGGAGGGGGCAGGCGAATTTTCGCGGGATCCAAAGGCCTGTATTTATCCTCTTCCAGCTACATCGGAAGAAAAAATAAATAAAATCATTTATTTTGCCTTACAGGAATGACTCCAAGTGCAGTTTTAATTTGTCCTTACCATAATAAGCGGCACCATTAGACCGGCAGGTAATTCAAAATAGGGTACTGAAGGCATCAGCTCTTCATTATTTATTTCCGGGAATGGCGGGAAGCCTGGAGGGGGTTTAGTGAGATCTGGAAGACCGTTTTGGAATGCGAGGGGCTTGGGCTCGAAGCCGGGGGGTGGTTGGGAGAAGTTCACGTTGGGAAGAATTGACAAATCCGGTTCCTCTATGCTCTCGGACTGTCTACGACTGGTGATCTGTTCAAAAGTCTGACTGTCGTAGCTGTTCTCATTCCCGCTTATACTGTTGTTGGAAGCGTAATTGTCTCCACTTTCGCTGCCGTAAGGCTGGTGGCTAGAGTTGAAATTCTGGTCGTATCCCCCCATTTGTTGGAAGCTTTGGTCGCTAAAATTGTTTTGAAAGCTCCGTTGCATAGTTGACTGTTGCTGGTTGTCGTTGTTGTGTTCGTGAGTATTCTGTAACTCGAGAGCATGTTTCTGCATTTCCATTTGTTGTATCTGTTGCATTGTGTGGTTTACAAACGCTTGATGCTGGCTTTGGTAGCTGAAATCACGAATTAAATGTAATAACACATTTGGAATGTTGACGGAACAATCGTACTTCAACTTACTTATCAAAGGTATTTTTAGTCTGTTGGTGGAGATGGGCGATGACCCCCGAATGTTGAGCGATTAAGTTGTTCTGATACTCTTGGTAGGAGCTTGTGGGACTCTTCATCTTTTCAATGACCGCCGTCTCGAAATAGTTCGACTTGGATTCCCAGAGCCGAAGCAGCTTATTCAACTTAGCCTCCTGCTCTTCAGTTACCGCTGAAACAGCCAAACAATGAAACCGTTGTCGTATGGGCCAAAATTGATTAATGAAGCAAGTTATGACCCGACTGGCAAACCACAGGTGGAGAAACGACATGAGATGCTTTAAATTGAGGATGAGAATGCACAATCGAACAAAAGACCTAAATCTTGAGGACATTATTATAAATAAGTTACCTATACTGGCATTGCAAAACATGGGAACCACCACGTTTTCCAAGTTTTTCTTCAGATCTTCAGCATTTTTGCGAGCACTGTAATTAGGAATAACAGTATCATAGACACCGGAACGATAATAAACGAAAGGACACCAAATAAATAGATAATTATTTTTCTACACAAGATAATTTATAGACCAAAACGAATATAAAAATTGTATATTGGTTTATGTCAATTGGAAAACATTTCAGCCACTAATATGACAATAAGAATCAAAATTCATAAATATAAGAAAATTAATCAATATCAAGCGCTCATAACTTATGGCTCGCATTATTCATTGTTCAGTTAAGCAACTTCAGAAGTAGTTGGCATAGGTGACAGCTTGTGGCAAAATTTCATTAGCTCTACATGCTTTGCAGAGCATGTTAAGCAGCCAGTCCTAGTTGATATCGTTAGATAACAACTTGGGAGCATTGAGATCTTCTGACAACTGGGTTAGCCACTAACTCCTGCCAGGTGGTATACAATACTCTTAAGCAATTTATAGACTTTAATCTTAGTTAAACCGTTAGAAATTGATATCAAATTACTTTTGATTGACTTTTTCTTGAATTATTATTACAACACTAACACAGACGAAATAATAAAACTTATGTTTAGAATATACTGCATTGATTGTTATCATTGATTAATTTATTAGAAGTTTACCCAAATCAATTATTAGCAGCTGAAATATAAATATTATTGTAAAAACAGTTTTAACCGTAACATACATAATATTATTTTTTAAATGTGTGATAAATTTGATAAAAAATTATATTTGTAATAACAGCTACAAATTATAGCAATATATAACATTGAAGCTTTCGCTGACTATCTGCTTAGCACATAGGTTGACTGGGAGAGAATGCTTTTAGCATTAAGTCCGTCTTTTGTACCACATATTTCTCTAGTATAATAAAGAATAAAATAAATAAGGACACATTTGAAATGAAATTTAAGAAGTATCAAGAATAATATATACTGAACTATAATTATCATTTATAATTATTCCTAGCCTGCTCGATTACTGAAATGTACATAAGACAGCAAGATATATCACATTTCTTTTGAATCTAATGATCAGTAGCTTTGCAGCCATGATTTCATGAATAATGAAATCTGGGTGAAACTATATTGGCCACTTCTAAATTATATGTTTTATAACTGTAAAACATTACTTATGCTGTTAATGTAGTTGTTTTTAACACATTTATAATCATGTCTCAAAATTGTGCATAGAGGTTACATGAATTGATGATTTGAAAATTCCTAAACGGCAATGTGAACCCCAATAAAACCTATAGCTAAAAACCAGTATTTTTATACTGAGGAAAAAATATTGCAGCTTAAATAGACCCATATTAAGTAGTCTTAGCATATTCACATAGCAGTAAACCAGACCAATCCTACAACATCCTACAAGATAATTATTACAGCCCAAAAATGAGCTCGCACAAAACACAATCTGCATGGCAGAAAGGTGCCATCCATGTACTGCAATGATTGAAATGCAATAAGAAACACACATTTCTTTTGCTGGATCAAATAAATATTATGTGAACCTAATCAAATTGATCAGTCAACATATCATAATACAATGTAATGTAATATAAAAGTGGTACAAACCAGTGATGAAGCACATCATTGACAAGGTAAATGATGTGAAGCTTCTGTGTGAAGGGAGCCCCTGACTGTGTCACTTTCCGGAGAAGGTGTTGTGATATAACACTGCCGGCGTCGTGTGAAGTAGCATGTTGCAGTATCCATCCTTTGCCTAAAACATTTTTTTTATGTATTGAACTGCAATACAACTAATAATGTTCAGGTTATTGTTGGCACACTGACACAAATTAATCTATTACTCAGAAAAAATAAATTTATTTAAGAGGACATGGGAGCAAACTGTTTTATAGATTTCAATATATATATAATATAACTTTATGACAACAAAGTGGTATGAGAAATTAAATTGAAATCCTCAATAATCTTATCTTCATCAATCTTCTGTGTTAAGTAATCTGCACTCACAAACTATCTCACTGCTATCTTTAGCAATTAGGGCTTTCTTTCAAATATTCAAATACAAAAATTGGGATATTCGAATATTCTAAAAAAATATTTATTATATTATTATTCAAAGTCCTTTGACATATTATTGTGGTATGTACCACTCTCTGATTACTTATTTGTTTGATTACACTACAAACCAAAAATTATTGACAAGAATTAGTAGGTACTCACTTCTCATGTATCAAGTTGTAACATTGAAGATTTTAAGGTGTTACATGTTATTTTATTTTATTTTATAATACGTATCATTACAATAACTTGATTTATAAGACTGACTAAGATTAACAGTAAAATTTAACTTATTGGCAATGAGACAAGATTATTAATGCTCAAAAAAATTTTCAAATATCTAATTATCTGAATATTTGCAAGCCATATTAGAAAATTATTGATTTGAACATTATATACCTGATGATATGCTATCTTTAGTACAAGTGTCAATAATTGGTTGCAGTATGGAGTCCAGTTCTGTGAGACTCATGTTATTTTCTTCAGCCATCATTTGGATTTTCTCAGTTTGAGCCTTGGCAACTAATTCATTGATTTTTGCCTGTTGTTGTTGTATCAACACCTAGAACAGTAAAAAATCTTTTAATTTTATAATTAGCTGTATACATTAAGATGCATTAATGTATTAAAGGTAATGTCTACAATATCAACGCAAGCGAAACTTTGATACCAGAAGAATTCTATATGCCTGAAATTATAAAATGTATGTGTTCAATATATTGTATAGATTATTCGGTCAAAAACTAAGGATAAAATGAAAACATTACTGTTCAAGTGACAAAATATTTCTAACCTTTTATAATCAATAGAATTTAACTTCAAAAGTGGTAGATACCTGATATTGATTCTAATGCAATAATGCCAATAAATACCTCTATTTAATTAAATATGAAATTTGAACTAAAAGCACAGCATTGAGACGATCTCTTATTTTATATTTATATGGAAAAACCACTGTAATGAGATATATGAATATGGTGTTAACTTACAGTGTGCTGTGCATTCAGATTACTCTCTGATTGCGTGATCTGCTCCCTGAGCATGGCGATCTGGGCATTGACATTGTCGATATCGTGCGAGTGTTGTGTGGGCGGAGGCGGGGCGGAGTTCGCGGCGAGCCACTGCTGGAGCGCCGGCGCCGCAGCCATGGAGGCCGCCAAACCCAGCTGAGCGGGCGTCGCCCCAGCCTGTTGGGGCATTACATATTGCCTGTTCTGTGCCATATAAGCCCCGGCGGGAGCGGGAGCCGCCTGGCCGCCGGCCTGCTTTAGAACTATAAACAGCGGAGGTTCACTTGAAACGGTTACAACAACAGCCAACCAGCGATCGGGCGAGACCGCTATAATCTATTTCTGCCATCATCAATATGCTTACTTGCTTGCTCTGTCGTCACTTTGTACTGGTAGTAGTTAAAGTACTCCCCGCCGTACAGGAAGCTGAACTTGGGGTTGTTTTTTTGTTTCGTCTTGGTCATCTTCTCGAACTCGGGGCCATTTCTTGCGACAAACTGCGCGAGCTTGTCTATTATGTTGCGGAGATCTTGATCTGAAGATATAATTCAGAGTTTTAGTTAAGAATAAGCAAAGTTTAAAAAAAAATAGGTGGTTTCAAGTGAATTTTAAATTAGCTTACCCTGCGGTGGCTGTGGAAGCTCCATTTTATTTGGACTTCTTTTGAGGTTAATAGTGATTACATTTATTTAGAGTATTGGAATATCAATACAAACGCCAGACACATTACAACTGTATCGTTTTAATTAACATTTCCAAAAATACCAGCTGATAAAATCGACAAAATTAAAAGCCTAGTTATTTGGATAAATGCCGAACGTCACAAATTTTTGATGCGACCATTTGTCGACGGCCATTTGTAATTATGTCTTATATCTCACTCACTCAACTGAGACATATGTAGCTCACTCCCACCCTCCCGGACCTTCATACCTCGTGGCAGACTCTTTCAGGTCCAACTGTCCATACCTACAACAATTGTATACTTTTTACTTACAACCTTAGGCCATTATCTGGATCAGAACAATAATTGCTTTAGTTATTGTATTGAGATCACAACAGTCATAGTAACGTTAAGTAAGGTACGTTTACCTTTGTTGACCATTGGGCTAGGCGTAACGACAAAATCGGTTGATCGAATTAGCGTGCAACCAAACAATTTTATCCGTTGTGTGACAATACAAACATGTCCACATCTCTTTGTAAAAAAGTAATAAAACTATATTTTAAGCTGGCAAGACTATTCTTGGTTTATTGATCGTGTCAAATCGTGGTCGATAATATTCTGCCAAAATAAATTCAATGCAGTTAATCTTTTGCAGTCATTCGCTGATTCCTGTTCGATGACTAGCAGGGCGTAGGTGACGGTTGTTGATGTCACGTATATCAACGTGAATCATTTTTGTCAAAACACTGCTTCAAATAAAACTACAAAAATGTGTGCTATGGTAAGTGTAACTATACCTTTTTTCTGCGTATAGTGACATAATAAAAGAAGACCTGTACATTGGATATTAATTTACTGAAAATTTAATCCAATAATGCACAGATCTGTGCAGAACTTCTCTTTCTATCATGTTATCAAAGCCTGATCTGAGTTATGATCTTTTTCCTGTACTTGTAATTGTATCATGATATGAATATAAAATGAATGTGACATACAAATTGAACATTATATTTTAAAGAAATTGTTTTAAAAGTTTTCTGCCATTTTTTGTTGTTACAGTATCATTGACACATCGTCCAAGGAACTGCCATTGCACGCTTAGTCTGTGCATTGGCATAATAATTTTTAATGTAATAATGATTGAATATCATCTCTTTCAGCGCATGAAAGCTACAAAATGCCCCTCAGATGAGCTGGCCATCACAAATTGTGCGCTTGTCAGTCCTGATGACTTTCCGAGTGATGTAAAGTTAGTAATTGTTAATTTGTATGAATAAACACTATTATTTTAGATGCAAAAATTGAAAGTGGAAGGGAATAATTTATCATGTTGAATGAATTGTAACTATTTACATTATTGTAATGTAACAAGGCGTGTCGGGTCTTATATGAGCAGTATTACAACATGGTTCATATACTAAATGTAATTCTTTTTATTCAATCATTAAGACCAGTTGAGCACCCAATTTAGAATGGACAATAAGAACATTATACCTTGGTGATTAGGCTGAAGTTGACCTTACTCTGGAGTGGTTTGAAACCCTTAAACTTTCCATTTAACTGTAGGTTTTTGTCTTCATTCTGTGCCTTGCTTGCTTGTTCAACTCTTGAGTCTATCTTTACTGCTTTTTTAGTTTTCTGATTGAAACAGGTGTACAATTCTGGTTCACAAGTCTATTGTCCCGTTGATTCTTTTTATCTCATAATATTCAATTTACATCCATCATCATAATCTGTAGATTATGATGATGCTGATGAATGCTGATGAATGGGTTGTTACCCATCACTGCCCCCCCCCCCCACTGAGCATGCTAATATTAGTAACAGAATCACAGAATGAGAGGGATTTAGGCCATAATCCACCACAGTGGCTAACTGTTGATTGGTGGACTTCACACACCTTTCAGAACATTAGGACACAGGCATGCAGGTTTCCTCACTATGTTTTCCTTAATTGTTAAAGCAGGTGATAAAAAATTGCATAAAAAGACATTTATCTTTGAAAATTCAAAGTTATGTGCCTGGGAGTAGAACCCTGGACCTCCCATGTAGGAGGCCGAACTCTTAACTCTGCTTCTCAATTACAATCAATCTGCATACCTTTCATAACCTTACCTAAAGTTACCAAGCCAGGCAACTCAGTATGATGGCACTTACTTATGCCCACTTATTTTATAGTTCTAAAGAATGTTTGCCCACTTAGTTTTGATTATCTTAGCTTAGTGTTTCTTCTTGTGGACTTTCTGTGCTGCTCTCTACCTACACCCTCCGTTAATGTGTACTTGTTGCTAATTCCTTTGTGTAAATATGTTGTTAATATAGTTCTCTGTATAGGACGTGCAGTGTCTTGTATTTCTCATGGAACTTTCAGGCATGTTGAAGTGTCTACTGGACCATCTCAACACTATTTCTTCAGTGTAAGGTTCTTTAATGGAGTGGACCGTGGAACAGTGGGGTTCTCTGCACCCCAGCGAAAGTGGGCCACCCTTTCTATTGGCCAGGTATGTATATAATAGGTCAAGACATAGCTGTATTAGTTCTCTTATGTAATTTATCTTGTAATTCTATGTCAAGAAAATGTATAACAAGGTTAAACAAATCAAATAAAAAATTATGATCCAGGAACCAACGTCTAAAACGCAAGCCACATCCTGACCTAAGCTTACTTAATTTAGCTTAATATTGGACTATTATACAAATATTATAAGAATGTTTGTCTTTCAGACAATAGATGTGAAAATATGTAAGCCCCAGTCATTGGAATGCCTGTGCAGTGTCACCCTGGAGGCTGACTTTATGTTGAAGAAAACGTAAGTGATAAGGATTTTCACAGCAATATTGAAAAAATATTAAAATATTTTGGGGACATTAATTTAACAAACTTTCGCAGTTTATTTATGAGTACATTTATGAGTTTTCCAGAAATTCAAAACTTCGGACAATGCAATGCAATTGCTTAAGCAGTATTCCCTTTGTAAAATGATATTTTCTATAATAGAACTTTCTCGATACTTGATATAGGTCTAATCAGCATTGGAGCAGCATTGTGGTGTACGGTACAGGCCTCCTTTGTAGTTAGGAGAGACCTGTGCCTTGTAATGGGCCGCTAATGGATTGTAGTCGTAAGAGTAGTGCCAAGTGGTGATGGCAGAAAATAATACAATTGTCATCACCACTCTTCCGGCGTGTGTCGTACGAAGCGACCAAGATAATATAACTGAGAATGAGCAGCAGCATCCTCTGGTGCAGCAATTGCTATCTACTGCAATCAGCAACCCACCTGTCCAGCGTGGTGACTATGGGCAAATCCTCCCATTTTTGGAAGAGGCCTTTAGTCCAGCTGTAGACCTGTTATAGGCTGTTGATGAAGTTATAATGCAATTGCTTAATCAAAAAAGTATTATGTATTGTAGACATTAAAACGTTTAGGACATCAATGGAACCGTACGATTCGGAGCAAATGGCGCGGGACTTCCTCATTCAGTTCGCGAACCAGGTGTTCACCGTGGGCCAACAACTCGCCTTCGCGTTCCAAGAGAAGAAGGTGCTTTCGCTGCTTGTCAAGAACCTGGAATGTAAGTATCTTAAAAATAAAACAAAGGTTTGCCAATCCATCTTTTTTGTTTTTTGGAATGGACAGGGTCAATCCCTAGACCTTCATAGGCTTGTTCAGGAGAGCGTGTCTAATACAAATTAAAAAAAATAGCCACTGGTATTAAAGTCCACTTTTAAAGCAGGGTTACGGCATTTCGGTCGTTTTTACTTCAGCTAGGTGTGTAAATCTTCCTCCCACGAGTGGTCTTTAAGATGGACGCGCCTGTTAGCTGTGGAAGTTCCTACGTATCTATTAAGGCTCCTAAAACTTTGGAATTTGGATGTGGACACCATGAACTATTAATAGCAAGACATTATTCCTATAAAATACCTTACAGAATATGTTTGGAACAGCTATTTTATTTTCCCAATATTAGTGAAAAATATTTTCAATTAGTTTAAAATCAATTAAAGTTCAGTCGATTTGACCATATCCAGTTAAGACGTCATAAACCGTTCATTCTCATATAAATTGAATGAAGCTATCATGTTTTTACTATTGATAAAAAGTATCTCAATTGACTCGACCGTCCACATCCCTTTTTTTGTTCCCCATCGGCCGTGGACGTGATATGGCATTAGGGCTGCAAACTAAATATTCATATTCATTTATTTACCGTATAAGATGCAAGACGCACAACGTAACATTATAGTAACAAATAGGTTTTGTGAGGTAGGTATCGTCAGTTGCCTAAACGTGGCGACAAGCCTGCTAACTAAAACTTTTGGATGTTCCCGTGTTAGCTGTAGACTAGAAGCATTAGGGCTGCCAACTATAACTATTGAATGATCCCGTGTTAGCTGTGGATGTGCAAGCATTAGGGCTGTTAACTAAATCATTGCAATTTTCCCGTGTTAGCTGTGGATGTGCAAGCATTAGGGCTGCTAACTGAATCATTGCAATTTTTTCGTGTTAGCTGTGGACGTGCAAGCGATGGCCGCAGGGCAGAACGCAGTGCCTCGGCGTGCGCGCATGGGCCGCCTGATGCCCGACGCATGCATCCAGTTCGACAAGGCGGAGAGCTCGTCGCTCAACCTCATTGGGAAAGCTAAGGGGTAAGGCAGAAGTAGTCAAAGCCGCGCTGCTTTTTTGAGTGATGAGAATAGCATGCAGTCGTAGCTGCCCATGCCATGGATATCTGTGACATTCGAATAGGGCCGTCCCAAGGGACTCTTGAGTGTAAGCTAGGCCAGTTGATCATTTGTGTTAGGAAAGTTAAGTTGTAAATTTTGTAATCGTCAAATTTTCTAGATGTTATCTAACACTAAGACCGTAAATAACCGTATAAAGGTTCTACCAGTTCTAGCTTTTTACTTCACACAGGAAACAACCTCGGCAGTCGATCATAAACCCCGACTGGGACTTCGGCAAGATGGGCATCGGAGGTCTGGACAACGAGTTCAACGCCATCTTCCGTCGGGCGTTCGCTTCTAGAGTGTTCCCCCCCGAGGTGGTCGAGCAGCTGGGTGAGTGACGGCGAGGAGGGGGCGTGGCGCATTTGCAGTGAGGCATTCACAGCCCATTTAACCGACTGACAACGCATATAAGGTCCGCTCTATCGAAAATAGTATGTTCTGGCACTACTACATAAGGCCGGTTTCCACAGCGGAGAGGAGAGATGTGCGGATACGAGCGGCATAGCGGGTAGTGTTTCCATCAGTGCGGAGCGGGGATGTGATCTGGATAGAGTGGAGCAGTGCTGTCTAAGCGCAGGGGCGGCTCCAGCTCTTGTAGCGCCCGTGTGCAATGAAACCCTAGCGCCCCTAGGCCTGATCCAAGCGCGGCTATAACTATTAACTTTGCCGTCGTAACAAGAAAGTTTTTTCATATTCCAACAAGCTATTTTATAAGTAGGTATAGCTTACAGTATGGTATTAGTTACGGCCTTTCTTATGACGGCAGAATAACACTCATTGTTTTTGTCCAAGACGATGCTCTTAGCCGTCTCAGGGAGCGCATTGCACACCTTGCACTATAGGTTAAGCCGCCCCTGGTGCTCAAAGCCAGTAATTCAATGAAATATGCTATCCATGTGGCACCCTAAACATAATCAACCGTTTTGAGAATAATTACGTTTTTTTTGCCGCGAAAATGCTCCAAACCGCTGAACGGTTTTTAATGAAATTTTCAGGGATTGTAGCGGTACACTTACTTACCGTATAGACTTTGTCTTATCTCAAATGGATATAGACTATAGAAACCGTACCAAGGGGCCCATTCAATTTTTTCTCTATTTCGAGATTTCACGCGAGCAAATACATAAAAACAGAAGTATTATAAAGTATATTATAAAAAATACATTTATTTTTAAATCATTAACAAATACAAATACAATAACATTAGAACGGCACAAATAACGACTGTCATATTAGTCGGTAATTAATTAAAAAGCCTCCTGTATGTCATATTTTGATTACTGTGCTATAATTTGATAAGTTGATGGACCCGCGAAGAGTTTTCTTTTGAAGATTCTAGAACAAATAATAATAAGCGAATAAATACACGGGCAAGTTGATTGCGGCCTCATACTCAGACTTATTCAACATAACCGCAGGCTTATTTCCCGGCGTTCAACATAACCGCAGGCTTATTTCCCGGTGTTCAACATAAACGCAGGCTTATTTCCCGGTGTTCAACATAACCGTAGGCTTATTTCCCGGTGTTCATAAGCCCACACTGGAGAGGTCTCAGGTTCACAAGCCTCATACACACGTAGTTATGGTTCAAGAACTTATTTTCTCAAATGAATACATGTTCACTTTTCTGAGAAATTACGAATTGATAATTATTCAATTCGACAAGGGAACGTGCATATTTAGTTCAACGCACGGACTAGTAAAGAAAGATGGATCCCGCGTCAACTACTTCGAAAGTGAAGCACCCTGACCGTGCCGATATATTCGTACAAAATTATACATCGCCTCAGGCACACATTTAAATCATAGCGATCTGTCATCCCTCAAATTACTCAGTTTCGATATGAGAGGGGCAGAGTCCTTCTTTTTTTACTATTCTGTGGTTCAACGCAATACATTATACATACATATAACAGATGGACAAAATATGGAGTGCGCACTTATGTAGTTTCCATCACAATATATTGCTAATTGTAACCAAGTAGCAATATATTACGTACAAGCCATTTGTACTATGAAAATAACTGATTGTAAAATGTATATAAAAATGGGTTTTCATGCTTTTGAGTAATAAACATTATTATTATTTACTAGTTTATTTAGTTGACATACCTTTTTGAATATGTTTGCCATGAGCAAATTCGTCTTTTTGATGTTTTCTTTCTTCAATTCCTCCTTCTTGCGGGTCACCTCTGGAAGTGACTTGTAAATTTTCTCAGAATGCTTCTTCATTTCACGTTCGCTTATAAATTTTGGTGCAACTGAAAAATTTACGTTTCAAAGCTTTTGTTACAGTTCGATTAGTGTTGTGGTGATCTCTAGTGCCACAGAGACTTCCTGTTTTAACTTTATCTTGGGTAACTTATCACTCCCCTTGCATGTAATAGAATAACAGACAAACAGAACTAATAATACAGTAAATAATCCATTGTATTTAGTTTTATGGATAATAAAGAAAAAAAAAAAAAAAATTACCTGTCCCCCCCCCCACGCAAGGCTTCCAAATGACCGGGTTCAGTTTTACTGGGACACGTGATATGTCAAAGAGATACAAAAATAATAATAATAATACAGTACTTATAAAAAAACAAATTACTACAGAGGTAACCACTTCAGTCCTCAGGAATAACAACGCACCTGTGACCAGCTTCCAATAGGACAAATAATACGATAACTAACTCCAACTAACTAATATTCCTATTAACACCTAATACTAACTAACTAACAGTCCGTCATACAGTCCTATTCGAGTTTGTCACAGATGCATGCCTGTATTCTATTCTCATCGCATAAAAAATGGGAGCTAGCAATCAGCCAAACAAGCAAAGGAGCACACTTTCAAGGATGAATTGATGAAGCAGGTGGCGTCATAAACAGCATGCAATCAATTGAGCATATTGAGGCGAACGGTCGACTTTTAATTACATTATGCCGACCCCAACAAGGGATGAGGAAGATGATGACTCATTGAACTTACCATTCTTACGCCGAAGTTCTTCGCCGAGTTGCTTGGCGAAATTGCGTAGTTCCTCGTCAGTCAATGAGCTCAGTGTCTGTTGTCTGCCCAGTTGCAGTGACAACAGTTTGCGTTTGGTATGCCGTTCATTTGCTCTGAAAAAGGTAAGACTTGTTTCCACAATACACCTTCATAGTGAAATGCAGAAAATCTCAACCGTGTGTACCGTGTATCGTCGTCGTTCCTACAATGTATCACTGCATGCATTTAACGTACCAGCAGGGGCGGCTTAACGTATAGTGCAGGGTGTGCAATGCACACGGGCGCCGCCGTCTCAGGGGGCGCCGCGACGCTCCCTGGGACAGCTAAGAGCATCGACTTGGACCATCATGGTACAACAATGATATGACAGAAGCGGCCAGGGTTTCATTGCACACGGGCGCTACACGAGCTAGAGCCGCCCCTGCGTACTAGCATGCAGCCCCGGCGCCTCTCCCTTTCCTCACTTCGGATCAAGTGGACACCCCTAGTATTGCCATACTTCGGGCATTTATTAGATACAAATAAGTATAATCGTGTAATGAATGCTATTCAAATAAAACATATATTCGTCGCTTATCAACTTTTATTTGCGATCTCCCCCGCTGTGCCCTAAGTAAGATTTTTATGTATTTATTTGTACCCGGTTTATCCGATTTTAGTCAGCCGATAGATTAATATGACTTTTAAATACTTAAAACTTAAATAGATTAGCATGTCTACTGTTACTTCTGAGGACAAAACTCTTACTGTTTCTGATAACAACTAATAATTTGGGAGTTCGTTACTCCTTTCGAGTACCCTGTAAAATAATGAACTACCAAATTCCAATGTTTGAAATAGAGCCAAGAATCTCACCAATCCTTGTTACTTCATTTCGTAAATGCATATAAGGATCAATGCACTGGTTACATGTCATTTGCACACCTAGAAATAATACTCCTTTAGTAGTAGGTATCTAATACGTGATTTGAGTGATAAATCTGTAACTACAGTACAAACGAAAATATTTAGCGACTGTACACTTTCACCAGTTCACTTGACGATTTTACATGTGGACACATTGGATTTAAAGTTTGATCAAGTAATTTATGCCAAAATGTCATTAGATTTTCAGAATTTACATTGCAGAAGAATGCGTGCTTCCATGAAAAATCTCTGTTAACTATTTCTGTTATCAAAGATCACGTCTAGTCAATGATCTAAGTTCACTCATGCTCATATCTTCAGAAGTTTGAAAAAAGCAGAATCACGCTTTCAAAATACTCGCTAAACATAGGTCACAGTGGCATAACATTTACATCAATTAATATCGAAATTAGTAGAGAATTTGGTGAATGTGTCCTTCCACTATAATACTTTGAAATATAATTAGTTCAGTTATACCTCTGCGATTCATATTACAAGGTTCCAAGCAAGGACCAGTCGCACATTTCGGAGTATGTACAACCACCATTTTGAAAAATTGAGAACGGGGCATTTCTGGTCTGAAGTAAGAAAATTTGGTGAGTTCTTTTAAACAATTGAGACTCTTATATTTAATTATTTCTGAGTGTTAAAATCTCACCTTGTCTCATTGATGACTTTTAAACAGTCTTGACGCCTAGAGCTCTTCTCCACAAAGTCTGGTCGGTTCCTCTCCAAATACTCTCGAACGGTGTACGTTTGCGGCCTCCTAAGAAATTCTTCACTGGATATTTCAGAATCATTTGGTAAACTCCTAGATCGGTAGCCTCGGCAAGGAGAACGAGGGCTGGAGTTCGGCATATTTCGTTCAAACTTAGCCGACATCTCCTTAAAAGGAACATTCTCAGTTTGTTTTCTTTTTGGGGGTACTTTGACAATTATACTCTTTAACGGACAATTAGTTCTTGGCATAACTTCCTCGCTGACAACACTGTCAGATGTCTGCAAAATTAAGTTGTAAGCGACACACTTTTTCTTTGGTTTTTCCGCTGTAGCTTTGGTCTTATAAGTCCTACATTTATGTCTCGCGCAATAACAATGATGTACACGCTTACATTTGTCACAGTTAATAGAAGTTGTGCTGGAAGTGTCATAAGTCTTCAGGCCATTATGCGACTTGCATCGTTTCTGGTGATATTTCTCACATTCCTTTTTAATTTTATTGAGAACTTTACATGTGGCTGAATCAGTTGATGTCGTCGGGAAATCTGAAGTAACTGCGACCTCAGACGACGTATTACGAGATTTATTTGATTTAGATTTCGTTGTAGATAGTTGCACTCCTTTATCGACAAAAGTCTTTGAGGGACGGCATTCTATCTCAGGGGTTTCTTTCTCTGGAACGTCGTCTTGCTTAAGATAACCAGTGCTGCAATTAATAGATTTTTTATTCTGGTCATCAGTACTATCCTCAGTGTCCAAAAGATATTTGAGAACCGTCATTATCTCCTTAAAACACTTCTTCCTCTTGCTTCTCTCAATATCCTTTTTTGAGTAGCGTTTCGTTATGTCTTGTATCATATCTAGTAGTGGATCATTAACTGTATCTAATTCTAGACGAGGTTCACTTTCACTCGTAGAAGTGTTTAACGGTTTTTTTGATTCTTCTTCTTTATTGGGGGCTCTTTCAGCTTTTGAAGATTTTGACGAACATGTTAAATACATCTCAGACTGATTTCGTTTTTTGGACTTTATAGGTTGATCAGTTAAGTCTTCCTGCTTAGAACAAGTACACTTACTTGTCTGTTTCTTATTATCTGGCTCAGTTGCTTTGGGTGATAAATCTTTAAGATTAAAGCAAGTTGTACATTTCTCAGACTTGTTTTGATAATTAGACGTCTTCACTTGGTCAGATAAATCTTTCTGGGTAGAGAAAGTTGTATACTTTTCACTGTGATTTTGGTTATTACTCAATAGAGTAAACACCTTGTTAGAACAAGCTGTGCATGTGTTATGATCATTTTGATCATGTGACTTTGTTGGTTGGTCAGTGAAAACTTTGTCAGTGGTAATTTTTTCAGTCTTTTCGTTGGTAGATCTTAGTGGTAGGTCACTAAAACCTCTATCGTTAGAACATGTTGTACACGTGCCGGTTTCATTTTGCTTATTAGACTTTTTTGGTTGGTTACATATAACTTTTTGGTTAGAACAAGTTGAACATTGATTACCTGATGACTGATTTTGGTTGTTAGATTTATCTGGTTCTTCAGAAAAAATATTATGCGAAGCACTTTGCTGATTGGTGGGCGTATCATACTTTTTAAATTCA
>DWLO01001007.1:0-16594 GCA_018245335.1 Dalla quadristriga
TTGTCACAGATGTCATGGGCGGCAGCGGATGGGTGGAGCTGCATGCTCGTTTGCTATATAATAACCATAAAAAAAAAGGTTAGCGTCAATACTATCGAAAACATGCCGCGGTATTAGTACCCTATCACGTTGCATTTAGTTCAATTTAACTTGTAACTAAATTTACTTTCGACGTTCATTTGTTAGGGAAGTTGCCACCTATTCCACAAATTTCTAACAATTATAAAACGTCGAAAATCAATTTTGGCTCAGCAAAATTGTACTATGTTAAAATGCAATAACGTTGTTTTTAGCTCAGAGCGTTTACGCATTAACAGTGTAATTGTATTGTATTGTCTACACTCTTAAAACGCACATGGCTTAGAACAGTCATAGGTGCCTGGGATCTGAACCCCGGACCCCCGAAGTCTTAACCACCCAGCTATCATCGCTTTTCATCAGTTTATTTGCTCGTAAATACGATAAATGCGCGTTGTGAGTACTGCGCGGCGCACCGCCCTGCGCGAGCGGATAATTTGGCTGAAATTATTTCTCGTATCCGATTTTAGCTTGGTGTGATCGGGTTTTGCACGTATTCCGCTACGTGTAATTGACATAACGTGTGTCTTAAACGTCGACCACGAAATTTTGTTACGTTCGGTGTTTAATTTCATTTCTGTTCGCCGATTTATTTAACAAGGAAAAGGGCAACAACAAGTACGATCATGGTGAATATAGTAATTGCATAAAAATGATAATATATAATTTGAATAGCAGATTTTTTTTTTAAACTCATTTCGCGATCTCTACCAAACCTTAGTATGATAAATGGTGGGTACGTGTCCATCTCAGATTACTTTTAAAACATTTTTTTTTTCACGTGATAATTCTAATGACGTAATTAAAATATAAAAACTAAAAACGACCCCTAATTTTAGGGAATGACTCCCTTGGTTTTGGTACAGTAGAAATACAGCCTTACTCGACCCTTAAATATATTTAGAGGTAGAAGTATATTTTGGGGTCGGCTGGGGGTTTATTTATATTTTACCAATATCCACTACGAATAGCGAATACTAACCAAATATAGGATTCACTTGTTATTGTATAAGTTTGATGTGCGGGAAATCATAAGATTTTACAGTGAACTGTCTCAACGATAAAAGTCCAAACTGTTCTGTGATTTTAACGTTAACGTTTGGAGGTTAATTTCGGACTTTCACTAGCATCTTGGTAAATGTTAGGTTTTTACCTCCGAAGCGCGTTAAATATTGAAAAACACGTGTCTGTCGTGTCTACATATTAATTGTGAGACGAAATAGTATTGTTTTATTCGTACAAACAACATTTTCTAATTGTCATTGGTAAAACGTAGCACGTGGCAAATTCTATGGGTAAAAGTCAGAAGAACCGTCTTATTTTATTACAAAACTTACATTTACCAACTTATGTTATCAAATAAAACCTAAGATTTACCAATAGACGAGCTTTTACAGTAACAGATACACAGAATACGGGGACACAAACGTACAAATTTAAAAATATACCCAAAGAATGTCGACATTATTGACAGTAACCAGCCATTACATGGTGATTGTGAAGTCGATACGGCAAATAGGACAGATGGCCAGCCAGCCCATTCCACTGGCAGCGTATAATTTTCTACGACTGCATGTTACGTGAGTCTATGACTAGCTTTGCCCGCGGCGTTGTTCGCTTTCCAGTAACCTTTCATCGCAATTCAATGTGTTCGCGTAATAGCGGAAACTGTATTGAAATTGTATCCTAGCGGTTTGCTCATTCTGAATACAGCTAAGAAAACAATGTAGTAGAAAAGATAGGTCAAGCTAGGTTCAATCATCTTTGTTGTTCTGTAATCATTGTTTCAAAATAAAGTTGGATACCACTATCACTACTAATATTGGTTTGTTGCTTTTCTCACGCTGCTGCGAAGCAACGGATTCACTTAATTTATTGCTTACAAGTGGTTTGTGTTTATAGGAAATGCACGGTTCCTGTGAGATGGATCTGGGAATTGTACGCGGGCTGAGCCGCGGGCTAAGCCTGTCTATAAATCAAAGAATAAAAAGAAGGAATTTTTAGAAATTCAACCTCTCAACTTATACAACATTTTATAGTGGAAACATATTCGGGCGCTACAGTTGGTTTTTATTATTACTTATTTATTACTATTATTAAGAACTTGTAGTGCTTACAGCTTCTAGCAAAGCGCACTACAAGCTATACAGTTTAATTTATACAGTATAGAGTTTTCATCTTACTTAAGTTATCATGCTTACAAATCGTATACAATTATTGAGGAACTCGAGCAGTGATTTCTGGCATATGAAATATTTCCACGCCTGGATCCTGGACTATTATTTTAAGACCCTTGATTAGACCCTTATAAAAAAAACATTGGTTTTTTCTTTCTTTTAAGTTTTTAAGGATCTCAATTATTGAAGAAGGCCTTTCTCAGTGCCTTTTGTGCCGCCCGCTTCTTTGCTTTATTTATCCAATCTCTTTCTCCAACTTCTTTAATTTCAGGTGGCATGCCCACAATCCTATTCCTTACGAATGCTAACAGGACTAACTAACTATCCAACAGTCCTTCGGTCAGTCTTATTCGAGGTTTGTCACAAATGTCTATAGGCGGCGGTGGTTTGCTATTTTGGGCTAGTTTGCTATTCTAACCATATAAAAAAAACAGTCATCTAACTTTCGAGAGGTTTTTATATCGACGATCAATTAACGTCAGCCGGCGAGATATAAATAGAAGAAAGAAAAGTAATCATTCAAATACTGGTTTGGCGCAGGCGCAAGCGCTATCCGTACGTTCTATGAATGAAAATTGTTACTTGGTCAATGAACAAAGCGCTCATAGTCCCGAAAACTGATAGCCTTGTGTTTGTGTCGATCCGAATGGATCTTCAACGTTAAGTAACGTCGGGAACGGGGGAAGTTGGACCCAGTCACCGTTCGTCGAAAAATTCTAGTAGCGCTTCTGTTCTGTTCTTTTATGGAAGGCATCTATTTCAAGGCAGGAGAAGGCTTTTTATAAATGAATAATAATTTAAAATAATTTAATTTAATTTAAAAGTTGATTCTTTCATGAAATAAAGTGAATAAGAAGTCTATATTATGACTAAAAGAGAAACAGTCGCTGAATTAAATATAGTTTTATAGGTTCGATAATTGCATATAATAATATTAACTGCTTATAAAAAAAGGTGATAACAAACCAGTTGTCATTTCAAATCTTTGAAATATACCAATATAGAAAACGCTAGATAGCACTGTAGTTAGTGGCTGTACAAGTACAAAATATTATTGAAATTATAACTATTTTTTACTTTTTATGACATTAATATAAATTCCACAGCCATCTTTCATGGATATAAAGAACGGTAGTTGCTAGAAAGCGTAGTCTGTTTATGCGCAAAGCGTGGTTCGTGTGTGTAAAAATAATTATAGCAATTAAAGTCCAGGTTTGAACTAATAGCATAGTGTACTGTGCTAATAGTGACAGTTTGATAGTACATGTGTACCGACCATTACAGTTAAATAATTATCTTGTATTCTATTAGCGTGGCGAGAAAATGACAAGAGTATCTATGCCGCTAGCGATTTTAAGCTATTATTATCGTTGTAAGTACTCGGGTCGGAAGATATTGGCTGGACGTGACATTGTTCAGTAAGAATAGACGTGGTATAACATCTTGGGCTTGAAATAACTGTGGATAAACCATAATCATACATGGCATTGGGTCTGTCGGTGTCGCGGGTCATAGCGCAGATTAGATACTTCGTAAGTTCTATTCTATTGGACATTATAATATAATGAACTCAGAGTTAAAGTGTGTGATCTGACCTGTTGTTACACACAGAGCGAGGGAGAAGTTGGGCATTAAAGTAGGATCAACTGTATATTGTTCATGTTCACATATTTATCATTATCTTCGTTTAAATATTATATTGATGAACTTAATATTGTATGCGGGACTAAACCCATGTGCGGCTAATAAGTTATAGCTGTAAATAATATACGATATCAGTACGTTTTCCGGACCATCTGTAATATGCGTAGTATATGTAACTACATACTACTATTTCTATTGTTTTATATACATACAAATCTACTAGAGTTTGCTTCGCTTGCCGTAAAAATAGTTTTTCTATACCTATATAAACTTTCATACTTCTACTTTCCTTTCATAAACTTTGGTAAGTTTAGTCATTTTTGCGTGATTGTGTTGCAAAAATGCATCTATCCACGATATTATTTTTTTATATCTACATTAGAGGAATATAAGTTTCTACGAGTCTCTTCCAGTGGCCATATACCCTAGCCGCGCAACACCTGGCGCGGTGGCATTGAACTTTACAAGTCGGTTAGTGTAGTTACGATCCAACGGCGACGTATTGCCAAAAAAAACTAAGTAGGCAGATCTTCTGTTCTTCGCTTATTGTATTAAGAGGCCTATCATATTACGCATGTCTCCCGCTCGCACATTTTAACATTTTCTATTATTGTAAAAGTCTAGGTCAACTATTTAAAATGTGATTCATTATCATACTCGTAGTTGACAATAAGATTACGGACATTTTAGAAATTTTTTAATTTTCATATATCTAACTTTAGACAGAAAAATGGCGATACAAATTACGAACTGTGTGCGCCCTTTCTTCCTATCAAAAACTAGGTAGGTACCTGAAAATTAATGAATCACTAAAATTACGGTAATTATTGAAAATGATTTTTTTGGAAGTGATTTAATACGCACCGAAGTAAGGTCAAGGAAAAATCAATATTGGTAAGTACTTAGTGTTTTTATTTAATTAAAACCATCAGGTACTCAAGCAGAAACGCGTGAGTGTTGACACAGTTTTTTTGACGAAAGTAGATTCACGAGTAGGTACTTACACTTAAGGAAGATAAGCTAGATGATTGATTTAATAAGCTTGTATAGACCACTACAGATAAGGAAATATAGTAGAACTGCTTATTGTCCGCGGTTTTGCTTGCCGTATATATTATTTAATATGTCGTATAAGTCTTAAGTCTTTTATTGGTAAGAAAAATTACACTTCAAAACATTGTGTACAAAAGTTATATATATAATCTGTATACTTGTAGTTGGTGGAAATATAAATAGTTAAAAATTTAATTTCATTGCTTGTCTGTTGTGAACTTCGCTTCTTTCAATGTGATTTTACCATGGTTTGTACACAGCGGAAAATCCCATCACATTCATACACAATCTTACTCGCGTTACGTTAGGAGATATATTATTATGTTTTTCCTTTACTATATCACCGATGACATGGTGTGATACGTGTGAATGTAGTGTGTGTTTACAAAATTTCATTGTAAGTATGATTTATTTCCTCAACAACAACAGTATTTACTTAAAGAGGAATGATAAAGTAAGTAAGTAACAAGAGAGTAACAAAAAAGTGCCGCGTATTATAAGGAAAAATATACTTAACCACATTAACAACAGACTGTTGTTTGTGAATAAGTTTTCTGTGCCCTGTGGTCTTACAGTAACGTGTACTGTGTGCGCTCATTCTAACCTTGTGAATACGGCTGTTAGTGTAAGTTAATTCAGTCAGTAGGTACTTACCTATTAGTTGTTAATTTGAATATTAGATGTAGTTGTATGTTATCAATAAATAAAAAATAAGTGTATTCGTTAATATGAATCTGTACTAACAGTAGCTACACTAGTAAGTTCCTCCTGTTTTCATAGGTTATCAATAAATCGATATTTATTTGATACTAGTATTAATCCTAAAAGTTGGTCATAGATGTGTTGCTAACCTTAAGCTCTGACATTGTCGCCTCTCGAATATCGGTTCTAATTTAACAATTTAAGTATATGAAAATGTGAGATCTTTAAACACCTATTTCTGCAGTGGAATAATTGTTTTTATAACAACCATGTTCTGGTCGGAAAGGTGAAGATGCCGGTAGTACTTATACAAGAGGCGAACACCTCAGACCTCAAGGATAGCAACACATCCCAGCTTCGAATAGGACAAACACTAAAGATTACTAACTGGACGATTACTAATATTTACTAACAGAACTAACCCACACTAACAGTCCTATTACTAACGAATACTTACCAACGAATATTCCAATAGTTCTCTTAGAGATTTCTGTTAGAAATAAGCAGTAATTTTGTACTAAGTAACATATAAGTTTTAGTTTTAGCTCTATTGTGTACAAAAATGATTAAATATATACATTTAAAAAAAATATTTACCATAGTAACCACCAATTAAAGTCAAAATATCAACCACAGATGAAAGTGATCTTTAGAGATAATAATTTGGTGATTGACTGTTAATGACAAAATGTAATGTTTCGTTATTCATTAACCCACTCATTTAAATCAAATTGTCAGTACATTTATCTTACTTATAACTAATGGACGAGATGATCTGAAGAACGTTCGCTTTCGCCAGAAGTCTTAGTTAATACGCGAGCAGACGACAAGGTGGTAGAACCTGTATACGGTTCCCCCGGGGCGGTACCATCGTCCCACCCATTCCTTCCGTGAAATTATTATTTTTCAACAACTGACTTTCGATCGGAAAGGTATGGATGTCGGCTACACTTATACACGAGGCGGCCACCTTAGTCCTCAAGGGTAGCAACGCAGCTGAGGCCGGCTTCGAAGAGGACCATGACTAACCACTACTAACCGGGCTATCATTAAAACCGACTAACAGGACTTACAGTCACTAACATTCCTTTCTCCCATAGTGCTTATAGTTTATACTAACGAATACTGACCGACTAACATTCCAATTAACATCTCATACTACGTAACTGGTATTCGAGGTTTGTCACGGATGTCATGGGCGGCAGTGGATGGGTGGATATGCATGCTCGTTGGCATAAAAAATAAATTAACTTATACATTTTTAGGAATTTTAAGTATTCCTTATAAATAGTAGAGTAGATCGGAACTGGTATTTTAATGGAGTAGTTATTGCGTTGCGTCGCGGAAAAAAATGCATTATCAGAGGGCTCGGCACCTCGGAGGGGCTTTAACTACCGGAGGCCTATTGCCAGCAGTGGAGTCAAAAGCTGCTATATGGAGGGTGGATGAATGGATCCGATTACACACCCCCGCAGTAGGATTCCCTGTGTTGCGGGAGGCGGACACACAAAAAACACAACAGAATTTAACGCGCCAGACCCTAGTACAAATATTTATCTGCCAAATAAATGTCTGCCCCAGCCGGGGATCAAACCCGGGACCCACGGCTCGTCAGAAAGGGTCACGGACAAACGCACTACCGAGTCGTCTAAAATAAAAAAAAAATCAAAACTTTTTATTTCATACACTTGTGAAAAGTCACGACAGAAAGAGAAAAATAATACATTGCTAGATAACATGCAATTTGTCACTGATCTAAAATCACTGATCAATTCCCTGTCAATGCCTGCAGTAGATGGTAGTTGCCGCACAGAGGACGCTGCTGATCGTTCTCCGTTATGTCCCCTTAGTCGCCTCGTATGACACCTGCGGGTAGGAGAGGGGTGGTGACAATTGTATACTGTTCTGCCGTCTCCACACGGCACACCGGCAGCCCCTGCTGGAGTGGCGATAATTAGGAGAAGCTTTGTCCAGCAGTGGACCTCCAAAAGATAGATGGATGGAGAGGGGGTAATGGATTTTTATTCAAGCTTGTATAATCAAGATTGCAGTTACGTATTGTAGTAAGATTTAAAGGTCTCGATGGGCTGTAATGTCCTATTATTTAGGCTCTTTGTTGACATTGAAAATGAATAAAACACTTTTGAGGACATACTTTTGAAGGCTGTTTTTTCGACAGATGCAAGATGATTCGCAAGCGAGCTACAGCCAGTGTGAAAACGCCGAAGATGATACTCAGATACAGTCTCAAAACTGCTTTGTTCAATGTTAATTTGTCATGTTCAAAATTGTCGTAAGCTATTAAATCTGCATACCTATTAAACATTTTTTTTAAAATATACTATTAGTGTTTTTCTTAGTTTGTCAGTCTGCACTACGACCAAGATTATACTTAGATACAGTATCAATACTGCGTTGTTCAATATTAATTTGATATATTTGAAAATTATTGTAAATTTGCATATTATTATTTTATTTTATTTTTAATTTTTCATATATTTTTTTCTTAGTTTGTCTGTCAGTCTGAACTACTCTGCGATAAGTTGTGTCCGATTTTTATAAGATGGATATAAGATATAAGATGGATGGTCGTCGTTGAAACTCTGCCCACGGTAGTATACTGCGTAAGCGATCAAGTGGCGTCATTCTTTCATTTAAAATTTACTTGCAGTAGAGTGGTACAATGGATCTTAAATACTATAACATAGGTCTTTCACACCACCCTGGGGTTTAACACAGGGTGATGTGCAAATAGGTTCAGTAAATTAATGTCATGATATTACTAATGAAGCATAATAGTAATTCACAATCATTATAATTAACTGTCTTAATGGGTATTCCGGCAAGTCCCACATTGCAGGCTAGGATGCGTATAAGCATTTCCTCAAAAACTGTGTGGTGTGGTGTGGTGTTATCTTTAATTTATTAAACCAACCCACATCGTAAGTGTTCGTCCCAACCCAACCACCACGAACATGTAGTTCGTCAGTGGAACTATATGTACGTTTGCCCCTCTTATAAAATAAAGGTCGTGATAGAGTAAGAAATATCAATGCAAGCCGTAGAAATTGACACGTGCGTGCCTAGCAGTGGCGTCTTAAGGAATTGTTCCATATGGAAATTAATGCACACTTAATCCTAACTGACTACCTTTTGAAAGTTTTGATACCGTTTCAATTGCTTCAAATTTTAATCTATTTATTATACAACATAAACTAAGTATTCATCTATTGTGTACCTAATGAAGGCACTCAACAAAAAATACCTAGCTAACCTACCTAAGTGGGTAAACTAAACTTGAAGTCAAAATAAGTAGGCAAATAAATAGGTACCAACTGAGGATGAGGAAAACTAAAGCTGCCTTATACTCGTATTTTATTCCAGGCGTGGTACTACCTAGCTAACAGCTAACCTCAGATCCAGTGGGCTCGGAGCCTGAATGTAGTTTTTGCGCGAAAAAACCTGTTACCGGCGACAGCGAGACGCGACGCGACACTGCGTGCCAGAGAGAGACAGTAGTAGTGGACTAGGTAATAATAATAGCCCGTGAAACTATGAGTCAACTTAATTCCAGGTAAGTAACTTTAAAAACTTAAAACTGTGACCAAAATGTAGGGACCGTCGCTAAAATTAAATAGGTACTGAAAATAAAGTTCTATTGCTCCATCAGAAGCAGTGAAGATCCGCAAGTTTGTGATAGAATGGTTATGTATACTCTGAGGTACCTAAGTACAACTTATAACAGATATCAGAAAATACCTATACGGTGGAGTGGGGAGACTAATCATTTGCATTAAATATCTTGGGTAAATTGTAGTTCGATAGGTGGGTGGGTAAACTAATTAAATATGTAAAATTTAATTGAAAATAATTTTTTTGTAAGTTAATTTAATAGGTGCATCCAATGGATCTATATTTTCTTATCTACACTATCCCAACAAGGGTCCAACCACAGTAAATATTCATACGTACGTAACGTATGGTGCTTGTGATCCAACATTGTTGATGGTCAGGTACTCAAGTATGAACTTAGACGCGGATGGCGCATGCTCCGGGCTCAACGGCCCGCCTCGCGCGCGGTCGCGACTTGTTGATTGTTCGCTCACTTCACTCCAGTCCAGTCTGCCGCGAACGATGCGTCGGGCGGTTGTGTTTCGCGTGCCCGCTATCGTTCCCAACTTCGAAACTCTTTTACGAAAATATGTGAAGTTTTCGTCTCACGGCCCGTGCAGAACTACCGCGTCCGATCTACCCCATAGTGTCTAGTTAACTCGCAACTGCGTTTATAAGTAGTTCTAAGTTATTGAAACTTAATAAGGCTCTCTCGTTTTACCTGCATGCTTCGTCCCACGAGTCGTGCGAAGCGGTTACCTTTATCGGATAAACGAACATTTTTCAAATGGATGTGCGTTTGAATTCTGTGATAGTGTGCGTGATTTGTGTTAATACGGGACTCGGTGAGTGCGTGGTTGTAGCCGGTGACAAGTTTTTACTGTGACGTGTTATAAATTGTAATAAGTTCACAAAGTTCGAGGAAAATGTTTGGACGCAGAGAAACGGTTTTTCTGGCCGCGGTGTTGCTCGGTTCCCTAGCGGTGGCGTCGTCTCAGTATACTAAAGGTAGGTAAAACCGCTGTAAAGATTTCTACCTGTGCAGGCGCAGGGCACGGCAGTGACTCGCTTTGTTCTACAGCCCATTGTTCCGTTCCCGGAACGCACAAATAAGTTAGAAGTTTTCGGAGTAGGAAATTTGACCGTGTGATTTGATATCAAGTTACTCACGCTCAAGTTGCAAGAAATAGTTGTCTATACTTTCTCTAAGTAGCTGCGGCGATAGTGACAAACCGGATTTGTATGAGTGAGTAATGTAGATAGGTGTGTCTGAGTATGAGGGTATCTACTTATACGCAAGATAAGTGATTAACTGTTTGTTTCCCGTCGGAACGGCGTCTTGTCAGAGCATGGCCTTTTCCTCTGGTTAATCAATTTGGGTTGAGGTGTCCGAAATACATTAGAACAGTTTATGCTTGTTACAAAGGTTGTTACGGTTATTATTACTTCTTAGACTAAGCACCGTAATCAATAAGGACTACTAAGAATAGAACAGAAAATATGTATTTACCATTGTCAGAATCACACCAATTGACAAATTAGATTGTTACCAATGATAATATTGAATTTGATGTCAATCATCGTTGCAGTGACATGACAAAAAGGAACCGCATGACATGATATTAGGGAATCGCACTCAGCTTATGCCATGATTTCAAAGTGAAGCCATGACGCTGATTTTCAGTGCAGTTCTGGTGTAGATCAGTAGTCCGGGTTATAGTGTATGCATTATATAGAATACTTGTACAATAAGCCCATCTTAAGCAGCATTGCGTGGTAATCCATGCAGTAGGTAGGTGACGGTAAGGAGACCTTATTACACTCAAGTTAAAAATAACTTAAGGACTTAGGGAACATCAATTACGTACATTGATTAATTTTAAACATAATTAAGTAATCCTTTACTTGTAATATAATTAAGTTTAGGTATTCTGAATACCAAGTTTAAACAGGTAAAGAGTTAAACCATTAAAGGTATGCGTGAGCTAATTTATTTATGTGAAAGAAACAACTAAACCGATAAAAACCAAACTTCATACATGCCATGTGGTTTCGGATCGAGTTTAAAATACGTCGGCAGCTCAAACCGGTTATTGTGGGTAGGTATGTCTACCAACCTACCTAGAGGTTGCGTGATAATTTTATTCTGCAGTGCAAGAATGCACGTAATAAATTATTGAATACAAATCTTTAACACTGTTGTATCAAACTTTGTTATGTGGACCGACCAGAATTTTAACATGACAATGACATTAAAATATTTAATCGTAATAAGTAAATATTAAAAGGATAAAAGTGAACTTAGAAGTATTTCGCAATACCTACATGAATGCCTATGAATTCCAAATAAATCTGTGAATCATTGGTGATTCACACTTTATTTAAATCCAATCTTGGCTGGAGAATGGAGAATGGATTTACTAGGAGAATTGCCGAAAAAAAGCGGATACTTAAATTTTTTGAGGATATGTTATTTATTGACCCTGTTTATAAAGTTAAAATTTTTAAAAACTTATAAAATTATTGCGTTTGTCCGTCACAGCACAGCACGAGGAACGTCACGAATGTCACGCAGTCAGTTCTTCTCACTAACTAGGTAGGTCGTTCTCACCAACTAGGTAGCAAGGTCTACAAAAAAACAACTCAATGCAATCCTTACAGAAAAAACCTTAAAAATACCCAGCAATTGGAAGAGGAACTTAAACTTATTTCGAACCTCTTGTGTGCCAGTGGTATATAAGTACTTACCTACTTAACTTTAGATTAATAATCTTAATACATACTAGGATTTTAAATTGTTATGATGATGATCTTACGAAGTATTTAGGGAAGGAACATTATTTTCTAATTTTAATTTATTTTTATATTTTCTATTAAAATTTATATTATCATCTCAAACCAATTTCGGCCAACTGAGCACGGGTCTCCTGCTTCTCTCAGGATGAGAAGGTTTAGGCCATAGTCCACCACGCTGGCCAAGTGCGGTTTGGCAGACTTCACACGAATTTGAGAACATTATATTAAACACATATAATAAATAAAAAAGTATTTACAATAATGGCCATTCCGTATACTAGGGCAAGTGGCCGTGAACTCGACGATCTAATCGAAACCCAGTGTAATTCATAATATTACTTATAAGCTTGTTTTATATTAATTTATTTCACCATTGCAGAAAGTTAATATCTTAAGTACCTACGCAAATTATAATTACGCGGGAGAATAAGACTTTTACCTAACTCATGAGAAACGTTACCGTATTTAAATTCCAAAAAGTGGTCGCTAACAGGCGAAGTCACCTTTCATATTATTATGTGCAACGTAAGGGCACAAACAGACGTGGATAGCTACTTTGTTTTATACTATTTAGATATAGCATACGTTTTAATATATTATCTAAGAACAATGTAAGGATTCCCAACATCTTTGTTATGTAAATACTCTGTACAATGTACATGGGTGTATTTAACGGTTCAATGATCTCTGTGGCAGTGAGGAATTTCTTCGTCAGTCAGAAGGATGTAATTTAATTCCCGGGAATAACTGGAGTACTCCAATATTAATCTGTTCATAGTAATGATATGCCTACTTGAATTACAATTTTATGGTCTCCATAGTCATGCTAACATGCTATTTATGTGTAACATGTTATTTATGCTTATTTTTAGCTAATTAATTTGTTTGAAGGGTAACGAGTAATAACGACGAACAAACGATTAAGTAGGCTTTTATATAAATGGAACGTACAAAAATATCCAAACAAAGAGATATGTCGAAATAACTTAGAGCCGTCATAAACCGAAGTCCCGAGTTCGATTGCGCGGGATTTAACGTTAAGGAGCAAAGCGGCTTTCACGTAGAGATTTATGTTTGTTTTCGGATCTAAGGTGTTCCTGATGTGTCCGCCTACCCAACTAATCTAGTGTGTGGGTGTTAACTTTTATATTCATTTTATATCCGGTCATTGTATTACTATTGGATCAACATTAATCTACCTCACAAACCTTAATTATGAACTGCCATAGCAGTAAGTAACTGTTAGGCCGCGTTTCCGGCGACAGCGGGGCGATGGTATAAAACAAAATAAGGAAAAACCAATTTGTTTGTCGTCGAAAACGTGGTCTTAAGAGGATGCATCGATCCTCACTTGAAAATGAAGCAGACGGGTCACGGACCAATCGCGAAGGGCTGTGGAGTTTTAAAATGACAATGATACAACTATTTCATGTACGTAAATGGTAAGATGGCTATAGTGAGCACGCTCTCGAGCATAATCAACGTAATCGCCAAACATAATTTTTTTTTTAACATAACTACTTACTTAAGTATTTACTTAACGAATAAAAAATAAACATTTTAGATTTATTAGAAATGATGAGAAACTATGTTTATAAATAACTCATTGAACTCGTATAAATATAGTGGCACAAAAATTAGAAAATAATAAGAATCTACTGCAGTTGTTTTTCTTAATTCACGTTATCGTGTTTTCTTTTTTATTACTCCAATTACATTTAGAAACATGTTCAAATGTTAGGTTCATAATCCAATAAATACTTAAAGGAAAAAAGAAAAAAAATTACAACACTAAAAACCTTAAGTTGAACGTTCCACATGTAAGTACAAACGAATTTAGATACTAAAACGACTTTTTAATTGTCTGTAATGCAAGGTATCGTATAACCCATAACATAGCAGACCAGTCCTAGCAGGATCCGGGCGGGATGCGCAGTGCCTTTGCCCAGCGTAAAAAAAAAACAGTGCAGGCACTAAGCCACTACCCTGCTACTGCAGTGTAGATTTGCACAAAGGTTAGTGGCCAAGCCGAGTGTTGGTAGTTTCTAGGAAGACCGAAGAGAGATGACAATACAATAACATGGTGGTTACTTGTAGCCCTGGCACTTGGCCACTAATGGGTTGTATGCAGTGTCTGTTACTAGCTTAACCGCATGGTCGCTATCGCTGTATTTTAATTGACTCGTTTGTTTACTTTATAGCTCATCGTATTATTGACACGGTAGCCTCTAGCCAGCTGGTTGGACGCAAACAGCTGGTTGCGCCGTAAATTACATGCTTTTAAGAGGCATAGAGTAATCACCGGAAATACACCATCTTAAAATAGGTATCTACTCTACTCCACCCGTTTATCTACATGGTTGGTTAGCCACGCTTTATTTAAGTTAAACATTGTTACGGGTTCCTTAAATAAAAGGATGGTAGACTTTATAGTTTTTGAAGTCGATCATTTTTGAGAGCAATAAGTACCTACATTACATTTTTTTATTTATGTACCTACATGACAACATCAGAAAGTTCACAGAAATCTCGCGCTAATCTTTAACTTTCAATTACTTTAGATGATGGGGAAAAAATCCCTTTTCAGGGTTCAAGCTATGTCCACACCAATCGATAGATTTCATGAGACCATGGAGTCTTATTATGGCAATATGCTGGCAGTTTTTGTATACCATACAATACAAAGTTCCTTTATTGTACACCGATTACAAACGAGAAACAAGATACATTGCAAAATATAAATTGTTGGAAGTACAATTTGGCGGTCTAATCACTAAATATCGATTCTACGCAAAAACAAAGTCTATACGGTAAGTCGGTAAGTCTACAATACTTGAAAATTTCGTCACAATCCGTTCAACTGTTTCGGAGCCAATTCGCGATAGAAAAACGCAGACAGACAATAATTCGAAAAACGGTTGAATGAGTAGGTGAAATATAAATAAATAAATATCAATCATAATTACTTAAATAAAAAATAAATACCATTTTCCATTATTGACTTTAATTTTAATATCACAAACAGACACTCCAATTTTATTTATTGGTAAGATTCAATCTTTTATTTCCTAATCATATTTACTTAGTTACGGCCAGCCCGAGAAGCAAACAAATTTAAATACATTCACCCAATGAAATGTAAATACATCCCTTAAATGTTAGAAGTGGCATTTTTATCCATAAAAATATGTTCGATAACATTCGCATTTATTAGTAAGATTTACTCAAGTAGGTATGTTGATTTAATCATTTTCATGTCGCTTCGCGAGTTTTGCAAGTCTAGATTAAAAGTTAGGTTACGCTAAATCCCTAGGGGAATTCACTACGACTGTACTGTATCCCCAGTTTCTAGAACGCCTGGTTGCTCAGAAGTGGTGCAATATTCGGCTAAGCATCGACACGTGGCTTTAAATCATGACTAAGTGGACTTGATGGTGTCTGTTTATTGGGGTATGAGGGTTCCCCGTGTCATTGAACCTGTTCGGTTCGCTCCTTTGAGCGTGAACTAGGCGTGAAATAAGCTGAATGATTGTAAATGGTCAAAAAGGTGTGGATGGCGACCACCTTAGTGCCATCACTCACGAATTTTTACCAACTAATGTTAGTTGGTTCGAATTCGTGAGTGCGTTCGTAAGAATATTCTTATTAACACTTGATACTACTAACTGTAACAGGATTTAGCTAACTACATAAACGGTGACAGCCTTGTGGTTAAGACTTCGGCCCCCTACTTGGGGCTCCGGGGTTCAAATCGAAAGCACGCACTTTTCTAAGTTATGAGCGTTTTAAGTAAATATCGTCTGCTTTCGGTGAAGGAAAACATTGCGAGGAAACCTGCATTCCTGAAATTTCTCCATAATGTTCTGAAACGAGTGTGAACATAATAACAGTATTGAAAACACTTGATGCGGCCAAAGTTTCGTATTCACATAAGAATAGTTAGTAGAAATAAGCTAACAGGCACCAAAGATTTAAATGTAAACATCCCACCTAACCAGCCGTATCGATTTAATTAACACAAACATTAATTGAAGTAAAGCGTCGGATACTCGGTCGGATATTGCCCTCTGTTCTGTTGCCTTTGAAACGTGGCAAGGCAAAGGAGCTTTCCTGCGAGGCAAATTTCAGGTACAGTTAGCTAGCACTAAATCTATCTTTAACGTTACCTAAACTTGGGTACTTCACCCCGACTGTTTGAAATAATTTGAATCAGGAAAATCGTTCGGCGAATACTGTTTGATATATAGAAGGTATTTAATTGTACGCCTTTATAGTTGAAACTTACAAAAAACGTGCTCATAGCCCCGAGGCTTTTATCAGTCAGACTGATCTAAAAAGTTAAGGCGATACATCGATCCTCACTTTAAAATGAAGCACACGGATCACGGGCCAATCGCGTAGGACAATGGAGTTTTAATCACAAATGCTTCAAGTATTTATTGTACGTAAATGGTGAGATGGCTGTAATGAGCGAGCGCTCGAATTTCAGCAACGTATGCGTCAAACATCATTTAAATTTTTATTCACAAAAC